>KL278168.1:11304-23934 GCA_000699545.1 Podiceps cristatus | reverse complement strand
GTTGTGAGAGGGGGGGGGGTGGGGGTGGGGGGGAAAGGTAAACTATGATCCTGGGATTATTAGTCAATGTATTTCCCATACTGCAAGTCTTGATATGACACAGAAATGAACAGTGCCTGGATTTCCAACAGGAGCGAATATGATCAGCCAGTGACCATCACTTCGGACAAGACTGAGGGAGTTTGGCCAGTTGACACATGGAGGGCTTGTTGGCTTGAGGCCCAAGTCCAAATGAATGGGTGGATGTACCAAAACCAAAGTATGTTTGGAAAGCTTGAGTGGGGTGCATCAGCCTGGACAACGCTGATGGAGAGAGCTGTCTCTCACCAGGCATTCCCTGCTGGGCCACAGGGAAAGGAAGGGAAGGGAAGGGAAGGGAAGGGAAGGGAAGGGAAGGGAAGGGAAGGGAGGCTATGGGGCTCTCCAGATGAAAACGTCCAAAGTCTCTTTAAGAAAATTAACCCTCAGGCTGTGAACAACCCTTCACATTGTCCCTTGCTTTTCTCAGGGTTATTCAAACTAGTGCCATGTTTTCACTCTTTTCTCTTGACCTATCTTCCCAGAAACCATGGTAGCTGCATCTCTCCTTAGTAGCGCTTCTTCCCCTGCCATGCTTATTGCGACTTGGTGAAGTGATGCCCCAGACCCCAAGCTTTTCCCACTCCCTGTAGTGTTTGCCAAGGATTGCTAAAAAAGCTTCCAATTCGCTGCTCTGACTGCGTGGGGTTTAACAGGGCCCAGCCTGGGCCAGGGGTCGGTGCCACATCCTATAGCTGGGCTTTTCCCTTCTTTTTTTTTTTTTTTTACCCCCTCCCTCTATTCTTCCACAAATGGGAGAGGAACTTGAACATTGAGCAGCCAGAGGAACCAATAGGACTGCAGCTGCCTGCCAGGATGGAGGGATACATGACTGGAGAGACAGAACAATCACAGAAAGATCTGAGAGAGGGAGGGAATGAGGAATTTGAAAGATAAACACCCAGAATTAAACTACCAGTCAACAATGATTAAGTGTAGGTGAGAAGCAAGGCAGGGCTATGCAATACCTGGCGCATTCTATTACAGGAGGGAAAAACTTTACTTTTACAAACTGGTTAGTGGCCAAATATGTTGGTTACAACAGGTGAAACAATTTGAAACTCTGCATGCCTGGCCTTTGTAAAGGAAAAACACACCTCTCGGCTCTACTAGAGCCCTTTGCACATTGCCCAAAGGGTGTCATGACAGACAGCAGAGAGAGAGGCCACTTCAGGGCATCCCTCACTCAACCCTCAGCTGTGATAAGCCACCAAAGAGCAAAGTGGTTGGTTTCTAATGGGACAAGGTTCAAGAAGGGTTTGGCAAAAGATGAATTAATGTCTTATAAGAAAACAGTGGACTGTGGCAAAGGTGAGAGGCACGGTTTGGAGATGACAAAAGTTATTTAGGGAAGAAGGTGAGGCATGCTGGTGAGTTTAAGTGCAGCCATGCAGTTGAAGAGTTAGTCCAGAGACCATGGCAAAGACCTGATAAGGACACGGTGAGTCAGATACTGGGCAATAGGGAGGAAGCAGAATAAAAACCATTTTTCATTATTGTAAACAAAGTCATTATTGTAAACATTATTGTAAACATATTGTAAACAAAGTCATTATTGTAAACAAAGTGCTTAGGGAAGAAGGTGAGGCATGCTGGTGAGTTTAAGTGCAGCCATGCAGTTGAAGAGTTAG
Source organism: Podiceps cristatus (assembly GCA_000699545.1). Lineage (NCBI taxonomy): Eukaryota > Metazoa > Chordata > Aves > Podicipediformes > Podicipedidae > Podiceps > Podiceps cristatus. The sequence continues at coordinate 22,225 of KL278168.1, read as the reverse complement.
TCCAGAGACCATGGCAAAGACCTGATAAGGACACGGTGAGTCAGATACTGGGCAATAGGGAGGAAGCAGAATAAAAACCATTTTTCATTATTGTAAACAAAGTCATTTTTTCCTCCTAAAGTGCTTAATTGATCTCTGGAATTCACTGCTATAAAGTATTACTGGGCATGCAATTTAGCAGGAGGAAGATATAGTTGGTAATACTCTTGAGTTATCTCGCAGAGGATAGATGCGTAATGGAAATACAATGTAATGTAAACTCCTATACTTCAGGGTATACAATCATTAACTGCTGACAGGCTTATATGGCAAAATTAGTCCATAGTTGCTCAAAGGGGATTCTTGTGTCTTCCTCTGAGGAACTCTTGGAGAAAGGATACTGGATTAAAAGCATTGCTAATCAGATCCAGCTCCTGTCTTCCTGTATCTTTTCCATTTCTGAGTCATATGGTATGGAAAAAATTAATATCTCCTGCAGGTTATATGCATTTCAATAAGAACAGAAGTTTAATTTCCATGAATGGCATGCTTGGGAAAAGGAAAAAAGATGCAAACAAAAGCAGGATGCTGCAGCAGACTGGCTGTTTTGCAGGCCAGCCTACCTGCAGGCAGCTCGTGGAAGCGCAGGGGTTGATAGTCAAGGAACATCTCCCACAAAACCACTGCCTTAATTACAGGGCCTCCCGAGACTTCCTCCTCCGAGGTCTACTCGGCTGTGTAGCATACGTCCAGATTTACAGACGACAGAATTGCTTTTCCCTCCCATTTTTTAAAATTTGAAAATTTATAATTAAAGACTATAAATCGCAGCACACAAGGTAATATTAGCGGAACTGAGCTAGGGATGGACGGATCTCAAGGTTCTGACTTTCCTGGGGGTGTCAGCTGCCCTTTAGGTGCTGTTAAGTTGTTCCTTGGTACCTGGGCTTTTAGGTGCCTCGGATGGTACACATTCACGGTAACGATGAAGAGAACCGCATTTGATTAACCTTTGGGCTTCCTATGGTTTAAGGAAAGAAAGTAGGCTCTTGAGACCTCAGCTGGTATCTTTGATGACAGCTCCTGAATTCTGTGGCTGTGCCAATAAATAGTGATAGTAAAATGTCTGAAGAGGAGAAGATAATTATTCTTCAGGATGGTAGGAACATATGATGGAATTCCCCATCCTCTGATAAACATATCTACAAACAAGTGATCAAATTGAAATACTTTTGGTTCATAAGCAGCTAATCTGCAAAGAAATCTCTCCCTTGTTCCTTCCATTGCCTTCACAACATTATTTTCATTTCTCTCTAGATTTGTTTGTTTGTTAGTCTGTGGCCTCCCCCTAAGGATATAACTGCAGATGGATGAATTATTTTATTTTATTAAATATTATTCTTGGCTTTTTGGAAATGTTTTTTGTTTTGCTTTAATGATTATTCCTCCTGGTGTTATTTCAGTTTTCAATTACAACTTGTGTGTGTATGTGTCTGGTACACTACCATTTTGTAAATGGATGTATGCACTTATTGTTAATTGATTCCCCAAATAAACCCAAATGCTTGCATTGAAATCATGTATTATATTTCTTGCATGCCACTGAGCTGGATGCCTTCCAGTTTGGCATCTATTGCTGCTCTGGAGGTGGACATCTTTCTCTCCCTCCCATTACCCCCGGAGTGAACAGAGATGCTATTGTCAATTTTCTTTGCAGACCTCATAACACTGGCTGATGTCTCTGAATAAAGGTGGCCAAACTTGCACTTCTAAGTGTGTATTTAGCCATGTAGATAAATGATTAAAAAAAAAAAAAAAAGCACTGAACTCTCAGCAGCCACCACAGGCTTCAGTGAGGGTTTTCTTCCCTAAAGTCAGGCCATTATGAAGGATATTTTTCGAAAACAGCCCTTGTTGGCCTATATCTGCTCCCACCAAAACCAGTGACTGCTCAAGAGCTATTTTCTCAGAAAGAAGAATTAAGCCACATTTGTTCCTTTAGCCAGCTTTTGCAGTCCCATATTGTTTTAGGCTTTAGCTAAAAAAACCTCAGTTGAAGTCCCTGATGGTGGGACCGTGTACTTCAGCAGGTTTCAGCAGGTCATCTAGTTCCCCTTTATGCCAAAGAAGAAGGATAATCCCCTTTCAACTGTGATTCATCCCACATATTACAGACATCTATCTTAGGAGAATATGAATCATTTCCTGGAGGTGCTTCTCTCTCTCTCTCTGTTCAGGAATCCTAGTAAAAAGCTTAAGCAAGACTATAAATTGTAGATAGCTAAAATGGGGGAGATGAATCCCACTGTGCACCGAGAATCAATGACTGCTGATTCACTGAATTCCGACTTTCATATGCCGTCAGCAGTTCTGTTTTGACAGCAAAACTCTTTCTGTTTGGGATTTTCTATCTGTAACTAATTACTGCCATTTTTAACACAGACCCCAAAAACCACCTTTAAATCGGCCCACTGTGCTGATAGCCCTATGGACATCTGTGTTGAGATTCAGTTACTCAATCACAGGTACCTTAATGTTGTTTTAGACAGTGAGGGGCTTCATGTCTGGTCTCCAGATGCCAAAATGAGTCAAGTCTCCCATAAGGCTGCCTTCGTGTCTGCCAGCCCCAAGCGGATAATTCAAATGTCAGCCCATAGCTGGATCAAGCCCCCTGGTAAAAGACCTTCAAAGAAAAGGAAGCAGAAGCCGGAGAGATGGCATGTCCTGCCCTGGGATGTGGAGCCACCCATTAGCCGTGGAGCTGTCAACAGGCGCTTCGGTTCTGGTTCTGCTTCATGGTGCTGCCTCCCATCCTGGTCAGTGTCGCTCCGTGGGGATTTGTCTTCTGATGGTAAAATAAGGTTGTGATTTCTACTCGCAGATTCAAAAGCGAAGTTTGTCTTGCTAGAAAGACTTCTCCACACTAAGCCGATGGGAAAAGCGGCGCGAAACAGAGCAAACCACCCAAGGCGTAAGCGTTTGGGTCTCACCTGCGCTGAATACATCAGAGCTAGTTCCCACCGTGGAGTACATCTTGTCTGCTCAGCTCCTGCCATGCAAAGGCAGCAGATGAGGTCCTGGAAGCAGAGTCGTGTGGTGGCCTGGGCTGAGCAGCCTGCTAATTAGCCTGGCCTTTCAGAGGGATTAATTATCACTGAGCCGATACAGCAGAAATGGTTTTGGCTGCAGTACTAGCTTGGTTGGGACCTCTGCGTGGTGTTGTATTATGTATTGCAGTCAAGGCCAGAGAGTCAGCAAGGAAAACATTTTGATGGTGATTGCATAATCGTGTTGCGTTGACAACAGCGGCTGAACAACTGGAAGTGAGTATGAAAAGCACATGTAGCAGCTTGCTGAAAATAAACTCTTCCTGGTTTGGCAAGTGTGGTTTTACTCTGTGGAGTGTAATAAGGTCCCCTAAGCCCCTGAGAACCCTTAGGTTAATTTAAAAACTGGTAGTCCTTCATACCAAAGTACAACACAGCATCCAAAGGTTCTTGAGCCTTAATACAAAGTCAGATAGTATCTTTAAGATACCTCAGTATTACCTGGTTTTCTGCTGTCAAAGCTGAAGTCACCATCTTGTCACTGTCTGTCTGAGCACGGGAATGTTTTAAAATAAGACACACAAACACTAAAACCCCCAGGATCCTACAACACCTTGGCAAAGCAGGTAATTTATCTTACTCCACTACTGATTGTTCCTCAGCCACAAAACGCAATACAGAAATGTTAGGAATTTGGTGTTACTCAGTGTTTCTGACGTGATCATCTGGAGCGGAGCTGTGCCCTTCTGAAAGATACGGTGGGACAACGGCATAAGGTTGGCTGCAGCAGAGAAGCCCAGCTATCCCTTTGCTCTCCAATCCTGCCTCCAAAAGAAAGTTAGAAGAAATAATTCCTGAAAGGTGCTGCTAGGAGTTCAGCACCTCCCAACATGAGAGATTTCTTCCTAGTCCCCGTGCATGTACGTTAGTGACAATAATTATATCATATGGGGAGAGGAACTTAATTTATGACTTACATGACTTTATGACTTGATGAACCTAATAATGGTTTGGTGAGACCTCACCTGGAGTACTGCGTCCAGCTCTGGAGCCCTCAGCACAAGAAGGACATGGAGCTGTTGGAGCGGGTCCAGAGGAGGCTACAAGAATGACCCGAGGGCTGGAGCAGCTCTGCTGTGAGGACAGGCTGAGAGAGCTGGGGTGGTTCAGCCTGGAGCAGAGAAGGCTGCGGGGAGGCCTGATTGCGGCCTGTCAGTGCTTAAAGGGGGCCTATGGGAAAGAGGGGGAGAATCTGTTCAGTAGGGACAGTGGTGACAGGACAAGGGGTGATGGTTTTAAACTGAAACAGAGTAGGTTTAGGCTGGGTATAAGGAGGAAATTCTTTACGATGAGGGTGGTGAAGCACTGGAAGGGGTTGCCCAGAGAGGTGGTGGAGGCCCCATCCCTGGAAACATTCAAGCCCAGGTTGGACGGGGCTGTGAGCGACCTGATCTGGGTAATGGTGTCCCTGCTCACTGCAGGGGGTGGGACTCGGTGGGCTCTGGGGGTCCCTTCCCCCCCAAAACATTCTGTGATTCTATGATTCTATGATAATGACGTATGCATTAAAACATAAGGACAATCAAAAACCATGACACAATTGCAAAACCTTCCCTGAGGCTATTTTATAGTGAGGGTGCTTATCTGCGTAGGTGGTTTGAGTTCACTGCTGTAGTTCTGCAGGTGGATGCATCTAGCATTTTGCAGTGGCTTTGGGGTTTGCTGGCTATATCCAGGCAAGGTTCAGGTAGTCATCCTGCTGCTCTGCCTTTGCTCCTGGCTGTCATGAACTAGGTCCAACATACCAAACTAGACCCCGCTCTAAAGCTAGCGCATTCTTGGTGGGACGATGCATAACTGTCTGCAGCGGCTGGCGGCTAATCTTCAGGGAAGACCTTAAGAAAACCCCCAGGATTTATTCTAATGGCCACTTCTGACACCAAAATAAGTACACTGGTGCAAAACCATAGGGATGTAGAGCTCTGTCTGCTTTCTTAGTTGGTGGATATAAGCATTTGCTACATGCCAGTTTCAGGAGCGTTTTTGTAGTCAGACTTTGTGCATCGTTTTCCTTTTGAATACTAGTAAAGGTCACATTGGTCTTGGCTACTCATTTATTTCCTTTCTCTCATTGAATTTTTAACAATAACAGGCGTTCATCCAAAGCTCTGGGCTCCTCTACATTACATTAAAATTCACAATGTCATTTGCTTTCAGTAAATGTATTCAAATGGGCTGCCTTCAAAACCATAGATGACTCACCATCCAATCAATCATAATTGCAGGACTCTGAATTTCTCCTCTACATGTTGTCCTCTAATGCCCAGAAGGAACACGTGATGTAACTCTTACCAAAAACTGGCTGAGGAAAAGAAAGAATGTGTGATCATTTTTATTCTCTAAGGAAAACTTGGTATGTTAAATACAAGACCAGTTTATGCTGGAAAATGAGACAGATGATACATGTAAATTTTATGTTACCACTCAGAGCTCTGAGAGATACTGCACTTAAGAAAACTTATCTCTCTAATCAATTATTAAGCTTCAAAGTGTAACATGTGCTTCTCTCTTACTGATTTCCTATAAACCTCCCCCCCGTGATATTAAACATGCATATTCACATGCTAAAAGTCTGCTCGTTAAAACACTACATGGTCAGAGTTTCCAAACAGAAGAAATGATCAAGGCATCCTCTTGTAGGATAAAAAGAGTTATTCTAAGGAAACAAAGTAAAAGAAATGGCTAACCAGGAGTTATCCAAAAGATTATTAATTGTAATCTCATTTTCCTCACAATGCTGTGCAGTTAAAAAAAAAAATAATAAAAAAAAAGATTTGGAATCTGATTAGTCCTGATTGATAACAGTGAAACTACTGCCTCCCCCCTGTGCTCTTGGTAAGGTCAAGCATAGGTTTATCACTAAGTCACGGTTGTGAGAGGTAGAAGAGATCTGTTAGGAAATCCTGGCTTCTCTTTACAAGTGTAGATTTGTTCCCTCCAACATACTTTCTGAGGCTCTGTCCAGTCAAGCATTTAATGTCTCAAAACAGCGAGGCTCCAGTCACTTCCCTTGAGAGACGATTTTATTACCTAATAGATCTCAGTGTGAGGGACTGAGTTCCAAACTAAATTTTACATTTCATGTTGCTAGAGAGTTACTCTGTCGCGGGAATGACTGCTTTAAACCCCTTGCCCTTTATCCTGTGATAAATCTGCCCTGTGTTCAAACACCTTTGAACTGAGTGCTTGGCTCCTGGTTTACCGACTTTGCTACTTGAATCCATGCGCTCGTCCTCAAGGCTGATTTAAATTACTATCAACTTTATTTAACCTGCTGGTTCTTGATGGGTATGTTCAATGGAATGGTTAAATTCCCAATAGTCAACAATGTTCTCCTACAGCAAAGCTTACAAAAAATCAGCAGCAAATATTGTTAAAGAAGAAGAAATATGGGGAGATTGTATCTGTAGATCCCAGCTGTAGATATTCCTGAGGATAAAATAAACAAGTGCAATACATATCAACTTTCCCCTCTGCCTTTTTCATACATTACTTGTCTTTTTTGGGTCTGATCCAAAGACCTCTGAACTAAATGGAAAACTTTCACTGACTTCAATAAGCTTTGGGTCAACCCCTTAAGGGCAACGATTGTGTCTTCCCAAAGTGTGTGGCCAGGATTCAGCGAGATATTTAAGCACAAAACTGCCGTTGGAGCTATCTCAGAGCCTTCAGTGAGATTTTTCGTACACTAAAGAAGAATGTACTTAACCACCCTGCTGATTCTTCATATTTAATATAGAGTGGGCCCTATGGAATGCCAAATGTCATACTTTTAATACTACGGATTTTATCTATATCGGGCTTGTCGATGCTGAATTTTACATGACAACAATTCAAAACACAAAGCCAATTACTTCGCTGGTATGGTCTTGTGTATTTACACTGCTCAAAAATCTGTCCCTTGACTTTATAACAGCTTGCTAATACAAATTTCTTTCACTAACCTGTCTAAGAATATCACGTGAAAGCAAAATCAAATCGAAATATAAACTTCATAACCTATGATATATGTGGAGTAAATCCAGTCAAAACATTTTTGATAGAGCGATTTTATATTTAAAAAGAAGGCCTATTGAAACTGGAATATGTTGTAGGAATATGACTATTTCAATGACTTTTTCTATGGGAAAAATGTCTCAGCAAATTGCTTTGATTTTCATATTTGTGCCAATAATGTAGAAATGATTTGTTTTGACAAAACAAAAAGTGCTTTTTTGAATTTACCATATTTTTTTGTTTTGACTTATAGCAACTACTGATTTCATCATGTAGTTTAACACAGTGTATTATATTCAAGGTTTCATTACAGTATTTTTCAACTTTATAACAATGAGGGATTTCTACTTTTCAAAAATAGTACATCAATATTTCTCAGTGAGGATTTTCAACATTTCTGTTTCTCCGAAAGTTTCACTTTGAAAGTTTCAAATTTTTACTCCAGTTCAACCTGCAAAGATAATTTCAGCATGTTGACAGTGTTCACAAAAGTTTGAATTTCTGCACACTTGTAGTACCAAGTCAATTATATGTATTTGCTACAGTCAAGCTACAGTCAAATTTGTGTGCATTGGGTCCATATTCTCAGCTATGTCCAGTTGCAATCTGACCCAATGTCTTCCATTGCCATGAATGTTCTCATGACTGAATCTGCAATTTCAATCATGAATGAAACTTTTATGAAAACTAGATGAATTTTAGGAAAAGATGTGAAGTCAGCAAGATTACATTTTATGCATAGATATGCATAATCATAGTAAGCTACAAGCAAAGAAGAATCCAGCTACCTGGAGCTCCTGGCTGGTGACCAGCTGTTCCTCACCCTGCACCACTTGCTCGCCCCAAAACATGGTGTCTGAAGCATCAGAGTCATTAGAAATCCTACTCCGGGATTCCACATTGTAGTGCATGGTAGTGAGCCACACATGGCCCACGTTTTGTTTATGACAGATGGCTCTTCCCAAAAATATGATGTGCAAGATTGCGCTGACTTGGACAGTTCTGCATAAACTGTGGGGGATTGACAGGGTGTAATACAGTTTTTCTGTTTACTTAAAGTCTAGAAGAGAATGGGCCAAACCCGGTAAAGAACAGCCTGTTTCAAAGATATTACGGCTGGAAAAAGTTCTTTCTCACAGAGATCATCTCTCTATAATAAGCTTCATGGTGATCCTGTATGGTAGGGGAAAAACTATGCAGATTGGGAAAAGAGTCAATCACATGATTTTCATTTGTGTGTTATCACAAAAATGTCTGCGAAGAAAAGGGAACTTCTGCTTGTTTCCACAGCTCAGCCCAAAGCCAGCCTAGCTGGAAAACAGCTACCTCATGGCCTAGAAATTACTCATGGGAGACATGTGAAATTCAAATCTAAGAAGAATTCATCAGTGATGAACAGGCACCCTTGGAGAGGCTGAGTTGATGGACAATTTGCAAAAGTCAGCTGGGAATTGGACCAAACTAAACACACAAGCAACCTTGCTTGAATGACAACTTGGAAGAGCCATGCTGTATTTCCCAGCAAGCTGGGAAGCTGTAGCTCACATATGAGATTCGCTCTACCTTTGTTTTTTGGGTTTTTTTTGTCGTTTTTTTGTTGTGTGTGTTTTTTTTTTTTTTTTTTTTTAAACTTTGTTGAATGTTTGCTAAATGGAGAATGCAGGCATAATATGGGGTTAACTGAAACTCTTTTCCTAAAGCCTGAGGATTGTAATTCATCATGAGATATTGGGGATATTCTTATGGCCCTCAATCGGTATAGATTAGTATAGGTCTGGCGAGGTTAATGTGGCTGAACTGATAAGTGCCAGCTGAAGATCAAGTTCTGTTTTAAATGTTTTCCTGAAAAAGGATAAATTAATTGTTTTGCCCCAGATTTTTCCAGATGTTCTGGACTGGAACCTGCTACTGAAATGAGATCTCTCATCCCCTTTGGCTTTTCAGATTACACAGCAGACAGGCAGACAGACAGAGCACAGAGGGCATTTTGGTTGCAGCTTCTATTTTTGTCACTTCCTCTGAACTATATAAACCTCCCATGACTAAAATGTCTTTCGTTGGCACGAGGGAATCACATCTATTGGAATGATATAACTCGAGTTGCGTGGGAAGCATTTTTTTCCTAGTCGAAGAAACTGATATTAAAAAAAAATACCATTACATTCCAAATTGAGATCTTTGGAAAAGTTCGTGGGAAATAGGAGAGATCTATCCTCAAAACAGCCGGTTACCTCACTCTTAGGGTAAAATGTGGAACTTCACAGAACTTCCAAGTCCATGGTTTTAGGTGCTTAGGAGGAGTCTCCTTTTCCATAGCTGTCACATTGATTGGAAACTCCTTTCAAGACAAAAATTTAAACCATATGTGCTTCTCTGAACAATTTTGTTTCTATCAAACTACCATTTGTTGATGACAAAACATTTTGTTTCAAAAATTCCTCTGGTGATAAGAATTCACTAACTAAAGTTTGCCTAACCTTTTTGGAGCCCTTGACTGAAAAGCCATGGCATGAAAGCAGCTGAAATCTGCCTGCTTTTTCCCTCTGCGATTTTAGTATGACTGAGTTCTGCACGCAAAAGCACTTCCAAATTTCCTCGCTGGTCTCACCAGGTTTTTCTCTCAGACTGAATAATCCCATAATTACATGGTGATGTTGATGCAACGTGACATGGTATGTCAGTAGAGTTTCTAACAACTTATTTTGTAGCAGTGAAGGAAAAACCCAGCAGCTTGCATGCTTAAACTGAAGCAGAATTAAGTAAAAGAAGGAAATCTGATAATCACTGTTGAAGTCTGCTCGCAGGTAACTGGCACACTTTCCTGGAAATTTCAACTACTGCCGTTGTGCACAAAATGCTTGACAAACTGCCAGTCTACTCAATAGGTAAGTCTGGCAGTCCATTCAGTAGATAACTATATTTAGCAATATTTCAGGAGGATGCTTGACTGGTTGACAAAAGGTCCTCCAGTATCAACCTTGTGTATAAGCACACAGATCAAATTCTTGAACTGGTTATGATATACCCTTGGACGTCTCCTTGGCTGGGGCTCAGAGTCCTGTTGGCCTTTTCATGAACCCTTCAGAAGCTATTGCCTTTTGATCACAGGCAGTAGGAGTGGGTATGATGGTCTTACAGACACTATTTAGGTCTCTGCTGCTACAGTCTCTCGTGAAAAAGAGGAACGGGTCCCCTTCACTTGAAATTTCAAAACTTTGCTAAAGATTTTACTCTTCAGTCAAGAAAATACATATTTCTCCCTTTGTATGGGAATGCAATTTAGCTGCAATCCTATTAGGAGAACAAAAAGCACTCCAGACTGCACAAGAATATCCCAGCCCTTCTAAGAGAAAGGTTAAATTGGTATAAGGTGCAACAAAAGATAAGGGAAGATTTTGAATGTTGTACCACATTGTCAAACCACAGATGAACATCTCTGAACACGAGATGATCACTGAGGGAGTGCTAGTGAATCTAGAGTGAGAAGAATGGCTTTTGTGAAACGTCAGCTGGTAATCACGCAGTGCGGTGTGTCAGGGAGCACTCAAAAAGAGGTAAAAACCCACTGAGCTGGAGCAGCACAAATGCGGTTGTGCAGAATTAATCTATAATAAGTACCTAAAAGCCTTAAACAGGCTTGTTTTTAAACTCGTTTGCAAATAATATAAGGCAGGACTACTCAAACTACAAGGTTTTCATAGAATCATAGAATCTTTTGGTTGGAAAGGACCCTAAGATCATCGAGTCCAGCCGTGCCTGACCACCACTAACCCACGTCCCTAAGCACCTCATCTACGTGTCTTTCAAATAACTCCAGGGATGGTGACTCCACTGCCTCC
>KL278167.1:67867-87273 GCA_000699545.1 Podiceps cristatus | reverse complement strand
TAGTTGCTGAGTGATCTCCCTGTCCTTATCTAAACCCATGAGCCTTTCATTAGTGTTTCTCCTGTGAAGCTGAGGAGGGTGACAGAGCAGCTTTGGTGGCCACCAGGCCTCGGCCAGGGTCAGCCCACAACACATACCATACATCCATGCGTTCCTGGGATCAACCAGCCCCCTCCCCAAATCCTCTGCCAATCATTCAGCCACCCTCCGCCTCCCAAGCTATAGAAACCCTTGGCTGGCGTGGGGCAGGCGGCTGCTGGGGCCGCTGAGCGCTGGGGCCGAGGGACTGGGAAGGCTGCAGAAGTACGCGTGAGGGAACCTCCCAGCAGTAGTTTTCAGGGACTGTGTCGCTCACCTCTGTAACCCGGTCTCCAGAGAAGTTAGCAATGCTGATTATAACTTGCCTACCTCGTTGAAGCAGCACATTTAATATAGGCTCTTCTCGCGAAATTCTCTGGGAGCCTCCCATTTCCTAATGAGTTTTTCTTCTTAGTAGAATGTTAATATTTCTTTGTACTGATGAGGAGCTTCTAGAGAGGACCTCAGTCTACAGGGACAGGGAGATGAGGAGAAGCTGGAATTCTGCTGCAGAGCTTGGGAACCTATAGCAAGACTGATGTGCTAAACCAGGCACCACTCTCCACTCAGACCGTGCATCATTGCCTGGTGTCAAAATGTGAGCGGATTTAGGTACTCTCCTTTCCTTGATGAGGAGGAGTAAGTCTTTTTAGCCATAATTAAGGATTTTCTTTTCTTTTTTTTTCTTTTTTTTCTTTTTTCCCCAAGATTAATGGCCTCAACTTTTACCTATTGTGTGTTCCTCTTGATCACCCTCCAGAGATCCTTGGATGACTTGGTCCCATGTAGAAACTGAAATTGTGGTAAATTGGTGCCAGATGAAAACCGACCTTGTGCAGGTAAGATCTTCCCTGCTGATGTGCATCTTACCCTATGCCTTGGGGCTAGCAGGGGTCTCAACAAACACACCCTTCTAGCTAAGCAGCTTTAGCCAAGGTCAGGCTCTTGTGCTGTGTGGAAATGCCCCGTCCTTTTCCTGATTAGTTAAGGGTATTAGTAACTCTGCTCTGAGGTTAAATAGCTTTGCAGCAAATATTGGAACAATGAAAGGTTCCTGTTTTTTCCTAGGAGCTCTGTTGAATATCTGACACTCTCCAAAGTTGGTGGCGCTTGTTCCAAAAAAAAAAAAAAAAAAAAAAAAAAAAAAAAAGGTACATAGCAGTTAGGGAGAGGCAAGAGCTTTCCAGCCTGTGCAGCAGCCCGGGTAGGGGGGCCAGGGCCAGGCTGCTGCTGAGGGCAGAGAGCCATCGGCTCACGAGGTGTGCCTGCCCACCATGGTGTCCTGTGCGAGTCCCTGGTTCCCACACCAGTCTCTGGGTCTCTGTTTTTTTTCCCGTATTGCCCATCTGCAGCTGGAAGCCCAGTGTTTCCAGAAGTCTCTCTTTGGTCCCTCCTGTTGTCAGAAGTGCCTGAGCCTGGTGGGATGGGATCTGCGGCTGCGGCATGACGTACGTGGGATCAGGGCCTTGGCTGGCTTCGTTCAGGCCATGCGTGCTCTGACTCTCAGACACTGGTGGTTGCCCAAAAAGCAAGTGACTGCTTTGGGGTTAGACGGAGCTTGCGGGGGTCGGTCCTTGCCAGCCTGCCTGCGCCGTCATCGGGACTCCCTGGAAGGGGCTGGGTGATGGGGAGAGGGGGCAGGTTAACATCCTAGTGCAGCTCTTGCTGCTGTCAGGTCTGGGATCAGCTTCCTTGCCCTCTGCTCTTTGAACAGCTGAATCTCTCCCCTCAATCAAGCTTTAAGGGAAGATTAAGTGTTCAAAAGCACTCTTTACATTTCAAAAACTAAGCAGGGCCTGGGGTGAGATCAAAGTGAAAGTGGGGTTTAGGTGTATTGATCAGATGCCCGTGATGCTGGGCCTTTCTGCTTTCCTGTACCTTGTAAAGGATCAAACAAGAGTTTATAAATGTAAGAACTCTCAGCATGGTTATTTTTTTCTAGGTAAGAGTTGCTTGTAATCCCAGGTGTTTAGATGCTTGCCTCAAAGAACTCATACCTTTGCAGTATTCCCCGTATTAATTAGTGACTACAATTTACACATGTGGCACTTGTCCCTCCCCACCCCAACGTCCTTGCAGAAATGCTGGTCAGCTACCAGTCCTGGCAAACAACTCCGATCCGTGTGTGGGGACCCTGTTGTTCGGAGCTCACCTTTTACTCTACCACTACTCTTATGTGTAGCCAGAGCTCAACCAGTGTCCTGGCTCCCCTCGTGTCCTCAGGGACATGACATAGCTTCATGCATCAAAACTTGGATGCATATGAGACTGTGATGGCCAGGTGGAGCGGCACTAAAACTCAGCCTCTCTGAATGGTTTTCAAGAGCAGGAGGTGCCCAGCAAAGCATAAGCAACCGGTTTTGAAAGTGGGATTGAATCGATTGGGGAAGATTCCATCATCATTCTGTGTTTCATCCACCATGCTGATACAGAGAAGGGTTGGGGCTACTCTAGCATGTGTCAGACTCCTGGTTTTGTGGGTGTGTGCCCGAAAGCTTGGCAACGGGATTCTGATGGCTGTCAGGTGGCCACGCGCCTGCCTGGCCGTCTGGAAGGAGCCAGCAAACAGCCTGGCATTCCCCTCTGTGGTAAACAGTCGTGATACACCTTTACACCTGCGGATTGCTCTTTCTCACAGACAAGCTAACGAAAGGCATCAGGTTTGAGCCTCTGGGCTCGAAATGGCAGCTGCTGCATGTGCCAGCCCTCCTTTGCCACTTGCTGCCTTCCCTTTGCCGTGTGCTCGCACAGCCACCGCCCGTGTCTGGCAGCAAGGGGCCACTGCAGGAAAAGTAGGACGAAGCATTCAGCCCTGTTTATGTGGTTTTGGCCAAGCAAGAAACTGTTTCAGTTAACCAGTGTGACTATTCTCCTCCCAGAGCAAGCTTAAGTCTTTTTCCTTCGTGCCAGGCTCCTCGCAGCCATAAGTGAATTCCCTCGCGGAAATGGTGTGTGGCAGGAACAAAGCACCATGGTAGGCACAGCCCCTCTCCCCGCGGCAGGAGATTCCTGGTGAAACTGCGTTATCAGCGTCACTTGGAGCGCACATGTGGAGAAGTTAGCAGAGGTAATTATTTAAAATCCTGCAAAACGCATGAACCTGAGAAGACGCTGCCTTCTCCCTTGTTTGGCAACGAGTGGCAAGGCTTTGCCTGCTGTACAGTGTGCAAGGAGACCCCTTTTTGGGGTAAAGCAGTAAATGCAACTGCAGGGACACTGCTGGGACTCTGGATGGGTGGCAAATGGTGCCAGTGGTGCAGAGCGAAGGAGGGGATGGAGGATTTGACACACTGATCTGTGTTGGAAATGCCGGCAGAGAGGCTCCTGTGGCTGCTCCCTGGAGGTTAAAGCTCCCCAAATCAGAGTTTTAGCTTGTGAAACCATGGTCCAGTCTGCTCTGCCTCTAAGAAAATGCTGCCGTGCTCTCTGATAAATGCAGCACTGCTGTGCCTGGAAAAAAATATTTACTTGGGAATGGCAGTGGCAGAGAGTTTACCTCCTTCTGCAGACATTTCATTGTGGGAGTCCCTCCAGGGGATTTGAAATGAAATAGCTGCCTCCATCTCTGCCTGGGTGAGTGTTGCCAGTGAGGCACGGAGGAGGACATCAGCCGTGCGGGGAAGTGCTCCCGCCGCTGCTCGCCTCTCGCTGCTGGGTTGGCTTCCCGCTGCGCAGCTGCTTCCGCCATCCAGGGGCAAACGCTCGCACAAGCTGCAGTGTCGCAGCTCAGTCGGGCCCAGGGACCAAGCGGGACAGGGACGTGGGGCTGGCTGCGGGGTCACAGCGTGTTCATCCCGGGACGCTGGCAGCAGGCAGTATTTCTAATGTTGGAGCCATTTATTAGAGCATAGACTAATCAATTCGCATTGAGGGAGACTCCCTGCCTCTCCTCTCCCCAGGAGTGACTAATAGATCTCCCCCATCTCAAAGACCTTCTTCATCTCCTTCCACAAAATCGTGGTGTGACTTTGCCCTTACAGGGGCTCCCATGCTGAGAGGAAGGGGCTCTCCCGGTGTGTCCCCAGAGCTCCTGCGCTACGGGGTTGAGCGAACACCCAGCCCCTGCAGCCATCCTGCCTGAGCCTTTGGTCCGGGGGGTGGGGGGGGCTGCCCTGTGCCAGCGCAAGCTGCCCTCTGGGCTCCTGCCGCTTCCCAGAGGTTGTGACGGATTCCCAGATCTCGGCCCTCGCCAGGGCAGCCGCGGAGTGGTGCTCAGCCTCCTGAAATGGTCACCTTGTGTGACTGGTCACCTAATGGCACGGCACAGTTCCTTCCTGGGCTGGACGGTTGCTGAACAGCTATTCAGAACAACCGGTGCCTGCACTACATAATCTTGAACCCTGGAGACAGGAGGATTTACAAAAATTAATCTTTAGCTGTTGGAATGGTTTCTGTAACAATCTCAGCATTGCAAAACCTAAACCCAGCCTGGCCCTTCAGCCTCCGCTGATTGCACAGATCTTCTCCTTAATGTAATGTCCAGTAAGCGAGGACCTGCTGGTCCCAGAGGCTCGCAGGCAAGTATGCGTGGGCTTGCAACTAGTTTCTGGCTGTTGCCACAGCCAGGAAGCAAAGGTCACACTAACCCTGCGCCACTGCTGTCAGCTTGCTCCTCTCTCGCTCTTCTCACCCTGCAAAACTGCTCACCCAGCCCATGGTTTTTCATTGCAAGTCACTTTGGTTTTTTACGTAGATTAACAGAGACTTTGGGCTGCAGTTGAATAATTGATCAAACCCATCCAGGCTTCACAGACTTGAACATAACTTCTTGCAAAGTTTCATTCCCACACAACACTTTAAAATCAAGGAAGATCTGAGCCACGCTGCACCTGGGTGTTTGGTATCTGATCTCGCTGGAGCTCTTAAACTATGCATCAGCTTTGTCAAACCTTCCTGTTATGTTTTGCCTTTTGCAGTGATATGAATGCATTCAACAGGAGCTTTTCTCATATGAAAAAGGACTTTACATTTTAGTTCCTTTACAATGGGTTCTTTGGGATGATTCAGAGGATGTTGTCTTCTCTGAACGTGATCATTTAAAAAAAGGCCTGGGTCTCTAGCTGCGGTGAAAGAGGGAAGTCTGTAGTTCCAGCACTAGCTGCAGAGGACATGATTTCATGTCGCTTTTCTGTGGCAGGCTTTATAAACAGCACTCTGAGGATTTGAGTCTGTCCTTGTAAGAGTTTATCCTCATCTCCCCTGCTGTGCTGTGGGGGGGAATAAGCAAATACACCAGTGAATATAGAGTCGTATGTGGGTGTATGTATTCATACATGGCTCACCCCTGGCCGGGGAGAAGGGGAGAGGGTGGCTGAGGATGTCCTCAGTGGGTGGTAGCATTCACCTTACCTCAGCAAAGCTTTTAGGCAGGTTAACACAACCCGCCCATCACCTTCCCAGTGCTGGGCAATGGGTGGTGATGCGGGCACACACGGAGTTACACGGGACAGGAGCTGGTGTGGAAAACAGCCCACGGATCTGACATGAAACCATTCACCGTGTTGTGAAAGTCCCCAAGGCAAGGTGGCTCCTTGTGCAGTCTGAACCGTGAGGTACAGACAGCTCAGGAATGTAGGTGTACACACTTGTCGAGGTCAGACATCTATAAAGAAGATCTGGTGTGAACAAAAGAAACACTAGTAAGACATAGCCATGAGCAAACGGTGTATTTTGTGTGTGTTACAGTGTATGCCTGTGTATTTAAGAGCCACGGGTGTGCACACCTTGTGGGTTTTATTCCTGCCACGTGATTCAGGCAGGCTGGGAGTTTCATCGGGGGTCTGCGATGGAAGAGCCAAGGCAAAGCTCCCTGTGCAAGACGAGGCTGGTGCCCAACCTGGCCCTCGCAGCTCCGCAGCTGCTGCAGCAGCTCTGAATAACGGGAACCAGCGTGAAAGCTCCCTTTATTCCCTGCTTAATCCCAATGCTGGGAAGGCAAAAAGCATGAGCCATTGTGGAAAGGCTTGTTGTCCTTTATGCCTTGTTACAGATACAGGCATGAAGTGACCACGTGGCTGGTGAAGGAGAGGTATTGTTCCCCCGGCTGCTGCTTGGAAAACGCACTGTAAAGCAGAACAAACATCCCAGTTTTCATCTTTCTTACCTCCTACCGATCTGTCTTGCTTTTCCCCACCTACAAACACTAGTTAAGCACTAGAAAGAAGCTTAGATCAGTGATGGCTACTTGTTGCTCTTTAATTCATGCAAATGTTCTTTTTAACTAGCTTGGAGTCTTAAACAGCCCTCTGGGGAACCTTTTGTGTTTATGATTATTGAAACAGAAGTTTATTTATTTTAAGCACAAAACAATTGGGGAATAGAGGAAAAAAAACTGTTTTCTTTTCTTGCAAATACAGTAAATTTAAAGGTCAGGTACAAGTTGACATAGCAGTGGGCAACACAACACTTGGAAGAATTCCCTACAATAGCAATAAAAAGTGTCAGCTTTGCAGCCTCACAACAGCATAAAGGGTTGGGTTTTTTGGTTTTTTATGTTTTTTTGGGGTTTTTTGTCTGTATCTGGAGTAATAAAGACCTTACAGGGTCTGAGAGAGGCTTTGGTCTGGACTGAGGTTTCGCTGCTTCGGGATGTGCAGGGCTGTGTGCAGATACCCCACAGAGGTGCAGCAATCGATCTGCCACCACTTTACAGCCAGAGTACCAAGTTCTGCTAAAGGCTTGGGTGCAGGCACCCGGATGGCCTCAAAGCCGAGCCAAGGGTCAAGCTTGTGCTGCTTCCCATAACAGACACTGCTCCAGATCCATCCCCTCCTGATTTCATACCCAGTCCGATTCCCACTACATCTGTCGTTTGTCTTCAGAGTGGTGAGACGGCGCTGAAACACGTCGGTGTGCTGGATCAGCCCCGAACCGTTGCCTGAACGAAAGGCTAACTGGCTTTCCCAGTGTATCCGCTGCAGTGCTGCAGTGATAGACGCGGTCTCTGACCCCTCGACCTCCTGTGATTGCCAGGCATGTGCTGGCTCTTTGGGGAGACCGCCGCAGCCATCTTATCCTCGGGCAGGCATAACCCCTGCTCTGCGATGTGCGGCCCAGCTCCGCTCCCTGCCAGAGTGCTAATAGCTGCCTCCCGGCTACGTGGTGGTGCAACAACGGGAAATGCTTGATCTTAAGGCACTAATGCTGAAGGGCCACCTAAATATACCATGAAAGGGTCGTTCACCCTGGGACGTGGATTTGAATCCTTTCGACTGAAGGTCTTGGTGGGTATAAAGCCATCCTTCTTCCTGTTGCACGGCGGAGTTAATGTGGTTGCAGGCTGAGCGCTTGATCTAAGCTCCCTTGGAGGGTTTGGGTAAGGCTGAGGGTTTCGCAGTTGCGCGCGCAGTGAGGCAGCCTCCACTGCCGCGGGGCGGGCATTTTTGCTCAGTAAACTGCTTCAGGTGGCCAGGTTAAATGTGCTTCCCAGCTTTTTTTTTTTTGGAATTTTTAGCTTTAACTGAATTAAGGTCAGTTTGGAGCAGCTCTCCTGGCTCAGGCTTTTCTCCGTCTGACAGTGGCCAACAGCAGCTGCCAAGAGCAAAGCATGACAATATGGAAGGCACATTGTGCTGATTCCCCCGACTTGTGGCCTTTCCTAAACCAGAGTGACTTTGTGCTTAGGATCTCTTCAGGGGCTGTCTTCTCCCATCAGCTTCTCTAGTTCTGAATTCATGCAAATCTCTAGCTCCTGCAGCAACCTGTGGCAGAGCTCCACGTTGTTGTTACATATGCAAACAGCTTCCTCTTGTTTTCAAGCTTGCTGCCTGCTAATTTCAATTAACATCCCATAATTCTATTATTATGGGCAGCAAACACCCTTTTCTCTTTACTGTCCGTGCCTCTTGTGTTTTCACAAACAACTTCTGTTTCCACCTCCCCAGTTGTCTCCTCTCTAACCCTCAGCCAGCACCAGAGGAAACTGCATGGAGCCATTGTCCTAAACTCCCCAAAACAGCCACTGACAGGGATAACAATCTTATTTTTGCACCAAATGAACTGGCCTCAGCACCTTTCCCTGTCTTCTCAGTATGCCAGAGTCAAAGACAGAGGCCCTTTGCTCACAGACCATCTGTGTAATAGATCACTCTGACACCAATTCACTTGTTCTTTGTGTAATAAGTTATAATTTAGCCATTCAGACAGACATGTAAAAAAGAAAACTAACATGGCCTCTAAAATCAATGAGCCAGTAAATAGAGGACTATAAATAATCAGAAAAAAGGGATTTAATTAGCAACAAAACTCACTTGCAGTACGCTGGATGCGTATGGCAGGCGCCCGTCTCGAGGCGTAGGCCCCCCGCCAGTCTGGAACTGCCTCATGTGCTCTGACTTATTCTGGCAGTCACTGGCCTGATCTCGTTTCATGCCCATAAAAACATAGCGACTGAGTTGCATTTTGGGAGCTTTTCGCTCTCCGGCACTGAGCTGTGCGATGGCTGTCCTGGAGGCCTCCACGTCGCTGCTGGTGAGAGCAGCAACAAACCCCTGAGAGCCCAAGGTCAGAAGGAGAGCAAAGCTCGCACTGATTTGTGCTTGCGCCCGGGAGCGACGCCGTGCCCGCTGTCCTGAGCTGCCCACTGCCTGGGCGAAGTGCAGGCAGGGCGGCAGAGTGCTGCCTGCCCTCACTGGTGTCGGCTGGGGCTTTGCTGACTAAGTCCCAGGCGCCTGCCCGATGGACTTGACATGCTTTTCGAAACTGATGTGAAAAAGTTGAGAGTTTAACAGACTGTTGAAAGAGATCTGTAAACTGAAGGAGCATCGGCTTAAGATATCGTTGGATCACAGTCAGGCCCAGAAGCAGCCTTACAGTAGGGAGGCTGAACCTGAACCTGTGGTTACAGGACAGCTGCCAAGGAGATTTATTTATCTGACACCCTTCTGTAGACGGTAAGGAAATACAAGAGTTTTTCTCCCTCCCCTCGAAATACATTTATTTTTTTTAATAGAGAAGATCAAGCATTGAAAAAATCGGTCAAAACTTGAAATGTTTCCATTTAGAAATGCCATGTCAGTGTCCTGGGGCACTGTCAGTATCTCAGCCACCCTCCTAGACTTCTGAGACTTCCCACTGTAGTCCACCCTGGGCATCCTGGAATGTTCTTGAAGACTTAGGGTGGATTTCATGTCATTCAGCTTTAGCAATCTGAAAGTTAGATGTTGTAGTTGGTCATTTCAGACTCCCCCCACCACCCCAAGCTGAAAGAAACGAGGCAGCTCTGTGGGTTCATTCACCCCAAATGTGCTGGACATCTGCCTGAGGATCATAGAATTATATAATTGTTTGGGTTATAAGAGACCTTTGAGATCATGAAGCCCAACCATTAACCTATAACGGCCAAGCCCACCACTAACCACGTCCCTCAGTGCCACATCTACACGGCTTTTCAATCCCTCCAGGGACAGTGACTCCCCCCTGCCCTGGGCCGCCTAGGCCAGCCCCTGCCTCCCTCCAGGGACAGTGACTCCCCCCTGCCCTGGGCAGCCTGTGCCAGCCCCTGACAGCCCTTTCCATGAAGAAATGTTTCCTAATGTCTAACCTAAACCTCCCCTGGCGCAACTTGAGGCCATTTCGTCTTGTCCTATCGCCCGGGGCTTGAGAGAAGAGACTGAGCCCCACCTCGCTCCAACCTCCTTTGAGGCAGAGTTTTGCTTGGCAAAATCTGGATGTGAATCCAGACCCAGATGTGAATCACATCCAGCTGGGTGATTCTAACCTGTGCTTGGCTGTAAATCCCTTGTCAGATCCACTGGATATGGATAGGGAGGGGATCTCCCTCTGCAGAGCGTCAAAGCATGGTGACCAGAACTGCTGTCTTCCATGCTGGGACTTACCACCCTGCGTGCGGACATGGGCTGTATACCGGGACTGGAGGAAAATGGCTGGATTCCTGAATGTGGTCAGTTCAGGAGCTTTTTCATTGCTTTGCCTGCTGCTATCACAGCTTATTGATAACACAGCGGGTGAGGATAGATCAGCAGAGAACCCAAAAGGAAGTTAAGTTGTGCCTCGAGTCTATGGGTTGAAGCATCAGTGGCTTGAATTTAGGGAAAGGTTTGATGGATCCCTAATGTACTCTGGCAGACTGTCCTGGAGTCTGCATCTCAGGCCGATCTGCCGGCTGAAAAGAGATCATTTCATAAAGGAAGCTTTCTGCAAAGCCCTCTCTTTTCCTTATTTGGCACCCGTTTGTTTCCTTAGCCGTAGTTCAGTTTTCTCTTCATCAGTCCGTGTTTGTGAATTCACCCAAGATTTCCAAATGAAAACGTGCTATTGAGCAGCATCAACCCTAACCTCCTGAATTTTCTGGGAATTACTTCATCGATCTGAGGTATGCTATATCATGTGTCAGTAAAGAGTCATTTTATTATTGAAAGAATGATTCCATTAGGTCAAACCAGATTGTAAAGATCCCTCTCCTGTGTTTTACTGCCTTTATTGAGTACCCAGCCATATGCCTCTTTAGTATCCACGTGCTATTTGGTTTTATTAATGCTTGCATCTGCTGGTGATTTGAGCAAGGGCCAAAGGTTCAAAATTGAAACTCAAGGACCCTCTACTACTAAAAGATTTTATTAGCCATAAATCTATTATAAAGTGCCTGTGTTGACAATAGGGAATAATATAATCAAACCTCTCTCCCCACCAGTGACAGCCCTACTCTGCTGCAAGGATCCACATGAATTAATCTGTCTTGTTAACCGTCCCAGAGTAAGTGCCTTTCAGGAGAACAAAATACTTGAGCAAAATATAAAGAAACATCTGTGCTCTTACAAATACACCCTGCTTTCCATAGGGGCACTTACATAAATAGATGATGCTCCATTCCAGTACGAATCTCCTGGGCCGTGTACTTTGTGTCGTTGCTGTCTCTGGTGCAAAGCAAACTGCAAAATGTTCCGGCATAAGAATCGCGGCTGTGTGCTTGCTTTGTGCTGGGTAAAGGAGAATATGCCGGGCAAATGAGATCCCTCTTGCACTACGCGTCTTGCCATTGCTTGTTTGGTTTGGGGCGGGGGTTGTGGTTCTACCTTGGGAGAAGTTAATTGAGTTCAGTCACAGCTTGCTTGAGTAAAGTTAAAAAACCAGAAAACCCCGTTCATGAGGACTTCTGTGCCCATGACCCTGTTCCCATGCGAGAAGGGACTGCCCTGTGCACAAAGGTACCACTCCCAGGGGTATTTGCAAGACTTCGGGGCTGGGAGGAGCTGAATTTCATGCTGATTTCCGAGACTTGCCAGTGCTGTTTCCACCTCAGCCACGAGCTCTTTGGGCAACTTTTGCTCTGTTTCTGACTCACATGTATTTCGTTATTGATAAGAGGACCGATCTCTACTACAAAAGGAGACCATGAGCTGGTTTGTGGTGCTTTGGGATCTCTGTGGGACATAGGCTAACTGGTATGTGCACCTGGAGGCTGATAATTCCTTTCCTTAAAAGTGGTGTTGTTCCCACAATGAAGGCTGTTCCAGTTTGGATGGTTCCTCCTCTTCCCTGTAAATATCATGGGAAAACATTACGTTGCAGTCTACCTGGCAGCCCTTCACAGCTACTTCAGTATTAGCAAACCCTCTTCTCTCCCCTGTCCCTTCCTTTTGCAGTCTCCACGGTCATAGGTGCCACGACCACCCAGTGTTTTAGGTGCGCACTGAAATCAAAGTCTAATTGCCATCAAAATCGGGGGAAGGAAGCACTTTCTGTAGTAACAAAAGGAGAAATGATGAGGACTACACACCGTTCGCAGTTACTCCCCTAACCACAGAGAACCTGCACCTGGTTCAGATGTATACCAGCACAGCATTTTAAAAGCTTGCTTTAAGGAATTAAATGAACATTATTCTGAGACAGAAGGCTACCAAAAATAAAATCCAACCCATTACTCCGTAGCACCGCAAGTCCTACGTGGCCAGGCTCTAATTGCTCAGCAGCAGAGTCTGAGCAGCTCTGCAGGTCCGATGGGCTACCCCCCTGCTCCGTGGGGCTCTCTGTCCCATGGCTACCGTGGGACCAGTTTGCAGGGGGCAAGAACTATGATTTCAGACCTTTCCGGTCCTTTCTTTCAGGTTTATGTTTTCAGAACAGCTCTGGAAACTACATCCAGCACAAAAGCAAATGACGAAAGCGTGCGATGCTTTTATAGCTCGGGAGCCCAGCCACAGGTGACCTCCTGCTGGCAGTGCAGCTGGTCACTGATGGAGCATATGGAAGCAGTAAGTTCCTATGCTTTCCCCTTCTACCTTTCATGCTGTGATAGCACTCCAGAGAAAAACATTTCATTGTCCAGTAGCAAAAGCTGACATTATTGTCCTGCCTCCATCTGTCCATTAGCTCCCTAAAAATTACGCGAGATGGAAAAAAAGGTTGTGAGTCCATGGCAAATGATGGGTGGAGAGTACACAGTTCCCTCCCAAAAAATTTTCTGCAAAGATAGAAGTCCTGGAACTCTGCCTCCATCTGTTTGTAAGCATGCACAATTAAATTGAAAAGCTTGTCACGTCACTGACCACTATTGCTCTTATAAAACCCAGGAGTTCTGTATTTCTGGCATGAAACTGGGATCTGGTCTTGAAATGTCATGAGCAATGTACCAAGACCCCGTTTCTTCTTTGCCTGCTAACGCTGCCAGCATCTCGCTGCCGGATCAGTTCTTTTTCTTCACTCTGGAAGGCAAAACAGCAATAAAAACCCCCATGGTTTGGGTTTTGTTTCCTCTATGCATCATTTGTGTTTCTCCCATAATAAATTTTGTTGGGGCCATTTCACACATAAACTTTATTTTTCTTTTGTGCTGAAGAAAACCTGGGAAATTACTTAATGCAACTCCATTTATGAATCTCATTGTGACAGCAGCCTGTCATCATTGCTTCTGCAGGGACAATGTGAGCGAGAGAGGGGCGTGTGAGATATGCCCGTCAAAGGGAAAGATAGGCTTGGGCTTTTGTAACGTCTGGCTGGGCTTCAGGAGGTTCATGGACTTGGTGATTTTGAGGCAGACAGTCTGTTTTCATTTGCTCAAAGTCCTTGCTCCCCTTCAGACAGGAGACATCGGTGGCTGCTGCCATTCGCCTTTCGCTCCTGGGATTGCAGAGTGGGAAATAAAAGCCTGAAAGCATTCGCGGAGGTGGGCGTGCAAAATCCAAAGCAAAACTCCCCGGGACTGCGTGTTTGGTAGGTGTGAGGAGAGGCGAGGGCTGGGCCAAGAAAGCCGAGGGTTTGGGGGACAAGGGGAGAAGTGGATGGGGTTGGATGTGATTAGGATATTGGCAGCGTGTTCTGTGCTGGGTGCAGAGGTTGCGGGTGTTAAGACGTGCCTTATGTTTCAGTGATTCTGTGAGCTTTCAGCCACCCACAAGCTCATGCTTTAAGTATCCTTTTGAGAAGGCCTGAGTGAAACAAGGCCATTGTATTTTAGAGTCACTTACTGCTGGGTTTCTCATGCCAGTGTTATCGCTGGAAAATAAATGGTTTCTCTTTTCCTTTGGCAGAAACTTTCAAGCACTTTCAGCAATCTTAAATGGAAGAATAGTTTTCAGACTCACAGTAACTTCTCTTTCTAACCCCTGCTTTCCCAGGATTACTCTCGACGTGCATCTGAAAGGATAACTAAAAATAAAATATTGACAGTTTTGTCAATATCTTAAAGGTGTTCAGAAACCAATGAACTGAGCTTAAAAGTGAGATTGTTGCTGCTATTGTCAGTGGACAGCAATTCAGTGCACTTCTCAGCAAGACCTAAAAGCTAATGCTCCTTGTCTGTGACTCCCACATAGTGCTGTGTGCTGTAGCTGGGGGTTAAGCACTTAAACTTATTTAACAAAGCCTCACTTCAGCCATTGACTCAGACTAGCTGGGGAAGGGAGGAATATCTAACTTTCTGCTCCAAAAACTCTTGAAGCTTTGGTTTGTTTCTTTGCCAAGAGAAGGCTATAGACTGGAATAGAGCTGGAAAGTTGGGAACGGCAGAAGAACAGGTACAAACTAAATGGGCAGATTTATTAGGCATGTTCCTGCCATCCAAAGTATTATAATCTACTACTTCGATCATCAGCGATTCCCTAGACATTCCAGAGAAGCCTCTGCTTCTTAGGGGAATTTCACAGTTTAAAAATTACTTATGCACAAAAAAAAAAAAAAACACTTCAATTTTGACTTCCCACAAAGCAAAGTAAAAATCACATAGCATCTAGCAAGTTCTGCTTTTAAAAGTGCTTCAGTTTTAACTCTTAGTATAAATTATGTTACAATTCTTTAGAAGAAAAATGTAATGTTGGGACAGGTGCTGTAAGCACTCTGTTTTGCCAGCACTAACATGGACACCGTAGGGTTTTTCCCCTCAAAACCCTAAAGTTCCTACCAGAATCTTT
The DNA here is from genome assembly GCA_000699545.1 of Podiceps cristatus. Classification (NCBI taxonomy): domain Eukaryota; kingdom Metazoa; phylum Chordata; class Aves; order Podicipediformes; family Podicipedidae; genus Podiceps; species Podiceps cristatus. The sequence goes on along the minus strand of KL278167.1, from coordinate 72,829 downwards.
ACCTTCATTATTTTTCATGGGAAGAAAACTTTTAACTAATAAATTATTTATCTATTTGGGAAAAGATTACTCATACTAAGTTGTGGAAGAAAGGGATGATCCATTCTTGTATTGAAGAGCTATAAATATGCATTTACTTTCACTAATAAGTAATCATCTTACTATAATTCATTTTTGGAAGTCTGCAAAATCCAAGTCCTTGCTAAATAAAGCGTACATTACTCATCTCCAGCAGTTACCTCCCAAAGACAGCCATAGGTAGAACCAAACCCAGCGAGGCTTCACATCGGCTGCGGCCAGCTTTGCGTTCAGCCCCAGGGAAGATGGCTGAGTGTATGAGCCCATGTATTTATTATTTTTCCAAATGTTTTTTGAGTCTAGAGCTTTTCAGGCTGAGCCTTCCTTGAGGGCAGGAAGGCAATTTGGAGGGACCTGGACAGGCTGGATCAATGGGCCAAGGCCAATTGCATGAGCTTCAACAGGGCCAAGTGCTGGGTCCTGCCCTTGGGTCACACCAACCCCAGGCTACAGCCATGTGCTGGGCCCGGCCCTGGGTTCACCCCAACCCCAGGCTACAGGCTTGGGGAGCAGCGGCTGGGAAGCTGCCCAGGAAAGGGCCTGGGGGGGTTGGTCGACAGCAGCTGAAGGTGAGCCAGCAGGGTGCCCAGGTGGCCAAGGGGCCAACAGCATCCTGGCTTGTATCAGCAATAGCGTGGCCAGCAGGACTGGGGAAGGGATCGTCCCCCTGTACTCGGCACTGCTGAGGCTGCACCTCGAGTGCCGGGTTCAGTTTTGAGCTCCTCACGGCAAGAAAGACATTGAGGGGCTGGAGCGTGTCCCGAGCCGGGCAGGGAGCTGGGGCAGGGCTGGAGCACAAGTGCTGTGAGGGGCGGCTGAGGGAGCTGGGGGGGTTCAGCCTGGAGAAGAGGAGGCTGAGGGGAGACCTTCTCGCTCTCTGCAGCTCCCTGAGAGGAGGCTGGAGTGAGGTGGGGCTCAATCTCTCCTCTCAAATAACAGGTGATAGGACAAGAGGAAACGGCCTCAAGTTGTGCCAGGGACATTAGATTGGACATTAGGAAACATTTCTTTACCAGAAGGGCTGTCAGGTGCTGCAACCAGCTGCCCAGGGCAGTGGGGGAGTCACCATCCCTGGACGGATTGAAAAGACGTGTAGATGTGGCGCTTAAGGACATGGTTTAGTAGTGGAGTTAGCAGTGCTGGATTAATGGTTTGGCTCAATGATCTTAAAGGTCTCTTCCAACCTGAACAATGCTATGATTCTATCTAGCCAATTTGGGTTCTCATGACCAGGTGGTATTGGTTTCACACTTTGTCCTTCTTTACTACTGTTATTGTCCGCTGGGTCAGTGATATTTAGGATCATAACATCTGCTGTGCTTGAAGTCAGTCTTTGGTTTTAGTACTTTGCTGAATCTTGGTCTTTGGTCTCTCGCTGGCTCCTTGTCTATGGGAAGCCTGTGCTTCTCCACTGATCCTTCATATGACCTCAAAAGTCTCTCCACGTGACCCCATCACACTTACCCACACCTTCCGCGTACAGCAGGCCAGCATCTCTAGCCCCTCTCTTTTTGGAAGAAATGCCCTGAGATCTCTGGATGAAAAATGCTTTATAAAATTGTTGTTCTCTGGAGAGCAATAGAATTGAGTGAGAGCCTTTCGGTGGAATTTGTAAAGCCAACTACAGTGTTTAATGGCAAATTAAGTCTTTACTGCAGGAACCCATAGGCTGGTGTATTGCCGTTCCCAAAATGCCTGGAATAATCCGTTTCTCTAAAAGCCTTAGGACAGTAAGTGAACTGCATGAAACTCCTACAAATACAAAAATTGTCTAGACTGTTCTCCTTTCATTTGTTTTCCAGTAACATGGGCTTATTTTCTCTTCTCTGTTGGCCCCTCAGACTAGTCCGCAGTAGCAAGAATCTACTTTTGCTCTAAGACAGTTGCCAAAGTCATTACTCCTCTGCAATATGCAGAGCCCCTTGTCACTGTGGCCACTATCTTGAATCCTGACAGCTGGCTTGGAGTGTTGGGCTGAGCTCCAAGAATAAACATTTTCCAAGGCATTAATCTTTATAGTGATTATCTACAGCAACCTCTTCATCTGGCTTTTAGAAATCAATCTGGGGTGGGGCTTTTTTGTGTCTTTTGGTGAACATGATTTAATATCAAATTCATGGCTTCTCTTTAGAGGGGTCAGTCCCGCTCTGTGCACAGACAGGATGAGTGGGGAGGTAGCAATCACTTGACCAGAAGAGGCTGTTTGGGGCCAGCTTTGATTATAAATTGGGGTTGCATCTGGGCTTGTGGACATGAGGGTACAAGGATAAATTGTCTCCTTGTAGGAGGTGCAGAGCAGGTGGATACAGGGAGCTCCAGGATACAGGGAGATGATCTAAGAGGAAAATTTTGACTCTCATGATCCTCTCGTTGAGCAGTCTACCTCAACACCCCTTCCCCGTTAACCGCAAGGGCCCCCTGGGCTCCGTTATCCAGCTAGATTAAAGGAGTAGCCTAACCCACAAACCTGGATTCACATTGAATTTACAGCCCGTCTCTCTTTTGTGTGCAAAGAGCTTATTGCAACTGTTCCCATCTGAGATACCAAACTGCATGTGGCTTGCATCCATTTCTTAGCAGAAAATGTACTTTACACAGGATTGTAACACGAAGGGTGGTGCTTGGCAAAATGCATCCCCTTTGTCTTCATGGCAGCAGAAGCATCTTCACATCTCTTGCCCCAGGAGCTTCAGCCTGTGAAATGTGGGGTGTTCCCAGACCACCCAGCCCGTCAGGTCCCACGAGTCTGCGCAGACGCTGGGAGGCAAAGGGTGGATTTTCAACAACTGCAATATTGAATCAGGCACTTTGGCAATTCTTCTTTCCTCACTCTGGCATAGGAAAGGGAGGGGATCAGAGAAAAAGTGGGGGGAGGATCATCATTTAAGGGCAAACATTAAAGCTGCATTTAGCACCTGTCTAATTTTTAATATGTGCTTAGCTGCGACATGATATTAGGCATTGAGATAAGTGACAATTTATGCAGCACTTCTAGATTAGCTGTAGCATGGAGAGTAACTGACTTTTTTGGCTCGACAACGGCAATCGAAAATAAAATCACTTCAATCCAAGCCAAAAAAGGTGTATATTTGGGGGAAGGGAAGGGGGATGTCTCAGGGTTTTCTGCCTTTTTCTTAAAATGAAGGGAATTTTGAAGCATAGTCTTTTGAAAGGAGAAATACCTAAGTCTCTGAAGCATATATGTTGCTTCATTTTCGGAAAGCTGAGAGTACCAGGAGGTGACCCAAACCTGCACTTTTTTTTTTTTTTTTTTCACTTAACAGATTCTATCTAAAAAGAAAATTCACAGCTTTCACCCCGTCCCAGGGCAGCTTCCTCTTCACGCAGCGTGCATGGCCAGCCCCGCACGCCTTCATATAAGGTGCATCGTATTGACGCAGCCTGGCAGGCTTTATCCCGAGGCGGTGGGCAGATCTATCCCCAGCACCAGGCACTAAATTAGGCAGAAAACCACTGAACAGAAGTGCAGGGGTACAGTCAGGGTCTAAGAGGACCAAACTCCTGCACAGTCTCATCACAGCACACCGCAACTTTGCTCAGCTCCTAGGGCAAGACTAAATCTGGCTCAGTCTTTCTCTCTCGATTACTTTGATAGCGTCTCTCCTGCTCTAGTCCATGAAGGTGTGGGTCTCTGGGTGCTTCTGGTTGGGGCACAGAGCAGGTCCGTCACCTCTTTGGGCTGGTTCTCCGTGGTCTTCACTCTTGCACGCTCGTTGACCCAGCAAAGCACACAGGGGTTTCGCTGCTCACGTGGCATTGGAATAGCGTGTGAAACGTGGCCAGGGCCCAGCAGCTGCTTCTAGAAGGTCATCATTTCTCGAAGTCCAGGTTAGATCACAGAGAGGAGAAAATCATTGATCTCCTGCACATGGCGGCTTATCTTAGTGCACCATGGGTGAAATGTTTTCCTTATCTGAAAGGCCATTAAAAGACCCATGCACTGCTTGTTTCATACAAAACTTCATGGCAGGTTTTGGTCTGTGCACAGGGTGGGGTTTTTTATTTTTCTTTTTTTTCTAGCTAGCATAGAAAAAACAAGCCCCAGCCCAGGAGCGGCAGATAAGCAACAGAATGTCCTTGCACCTTCCAATCCATATAGCTTAGGTTTCAACTGAGTGACCCAAGGCCAGGGTGAATATAGATCTGAACTGAAAGTGATGCTGCCCTGTTAATAACATCAGTACACAATATCCAGCTGGCTGTTAACAGGGGAAGGGTGTTTTTCAACTAACAGGGATTTTTTTCACAAGTGTAAGATGCCAAGAGAGAGCTGCTTTGCAGTGATGCTCAGTCAGTGTTTTGTCTGGCACAGGAGGCTCTCTGATGATAAAATGCCATTTCCTGCTCGCCTCACTGCCCCACTGAAATCTGCCTTTGATTGGCACCTACGTCTCATCAGATGTAGTCACCACAGGTTTAAGAGCAAGGCAGGGCCACCTCAGCAGCAGGACATGGGTGCCAGCGTGCCAACACAGCTGCCCGCACCAGGAGAGGGCTCAGGGGGTCTGCTCTCAGGTCGGCAGCACCAGTACACGTTCCTGCCTTGGTGAAGCAGGTGAAAACTGTCCCTCTGCCTCGGCAAATAAGTTTCAGGGCAGCATTAGAACAAGCTTCTGTAGCCAAGCTATGACTGGGTCTGCTTTGGGACTGGGCTGGCTTCCCGCAGCACGTGGTACCTTCCAGCGTCGCCCCAAAGGGCACCATGGGCACTCAGTACTCCCTGTGCTATGTGCAGCAATTCCTGCTTCGTGACAGTCTGGTTTTATAGATTCATAGATTCACAGAAAGGTCTGGGTTGGAAGGGACCCCAAGGATCACGGAGTTCCAACCCCCCTGCCATAGACAGGGACACCAACCTCCAGC
>KL278167.1:28901-67828 GCA_000699545.1 Podiceps cristatus | reverse complement strand
CACCTCCAGGCATGGGGCATCCACCCCCTCTCTGGGCAGCCTGTTCCAGCCCCTCACCACTCTCTCTGTAAAAAATGACCTTCTTGGGGCGTTAAGACTGCCTAATAGACCCTCCTTCATAGCAAAGGGACAAGAGAATATGCTTAGCTCCAAGCCATCCAAGTGAAGGTGGACGCTTGCTCGAATTTCTGCCCTAACGAGCTGCGCAAAGACACGGGTGCCCAGCCAGCCCCCTCGTGCTGCCCTGCCGTGGAAGCCACCCGAGACATTTGGCCGTTCCTGGGCACAGCGCTGGAGGTGCTGTTAGACTCAGCAGTGAAATCGCACGTGTAGCTCTGCACTGTGCCGCTTGCACACATGGTTTGGGAACGTAAGCTGCCAGAAGGTAGAGAAAAACATCATTTAGGATCTGAGCCGCCTGGGCTGCGGTCGTGGCTGGCAGAGTGCTTTTTGTACTTGTCCTGCTCTAGATCAATTGTGAGGTTGGAGTGGGGCTGGGTGGAAACTGCTGTTATTTTGGGTCACTTTGCCCTGTAATCACTGCAGCACAGCATGGCAGCAGTACAGTGAAAGATCCCCCCTTCTCTCCCTGCCACCTCACTTACAGAGGCTCAATCATGTTCTCACTAGAGGCAGTCGAGCCACATTCATTGCACAGTTTGTTTGCGAGCCTGGCATTTTTTATCATTTAATAATATGCAGCAAACGGTTTTTCACACTCTTAGAGCAGCCCCATAAAGCACCACAACGAGCTTTGGCAGTGATTTTACTCAGCACATTTATTGCATCAGTTGTTGAATAGAACTGTTTGTGCATCTTAATCAGAAATGTGCCCCCTGTTTTGTTTCTGCTAACAGGGGAGAGGGGGGAAAAGAAAGGATTTGGGGGGTGGGGGGACACGGACATCCTGGTTGCTCCAGGTTGCAAAACCATAGCTTTGTTGAAGTCACCATGTCTCTGCTGGAGGTCAGACCCGTGTTTTAAGGTAGAGGGAACCCTGTTGCTAATTAAGGGCAATTTTAGTCGTGTTTCAGGCAAGCGACCTCATTCTGTGTAACAGCAGCACATTCAGGCAGGGCCTCCAGGCAGGCTGTGCCCGGCTACTGGCAGGGCTGGGATGGTTTTCTGCTCTCACTATCCCAAACTACTGAGCAGTGCTGGTATCCCGGGACCCGAGGCTGGCAAGGAGCAGGCGCCGATCTTCAGGGTCAGGCAATGCCCGTAGAGCCTAGTTCTCGATTCCCCAAATGGTACCTTTTCCCCTTCCAGAAGCAGCCCAGACACGGAGCCAGCCAACGTGGTTGCTGCAGCGCAGTGGTCGGAGGGAGGGAGAGGAGAGCCAGCTGGCTCCTGTGCCTTGGGATCTCGTTGGCTTGGGAGAGGGACACTTTCAAAAGCTGCCATGCCCTACTAGGTTGGGGCTGCCTCAGTTTCCCGATGTTTCCAGCTGTCTCTGGAGTGAGTGTTGGATGGGACTTGGTAAAACACAAATTGTGTCCAGTTGGCCAACAGTGAGATGGGCAGCTGGGACCTTCTAGTTGCTGTCACCAGAGAGAGGGATGTCTTCTGCTGGGTGTTGTAGGCAGATTTTGCCCTCTTTATATAGCTCTAACCACTAGATTGAGGCACAGACTGATGCTCAGGGAGTGCAATTTCCACCCTGGAAATAACCATAATCACCCATTTTCAGCAACTTTTCCTCCTGGGGTCTCTCAGTTTACTTATAGGGTCGGCTGTCAGCAGTCTGGTCAGATATAGGGACTAATTCACCCACTGGTGGTGAAGATTTGTGCTGCAAAAAGCAAACAGCAAATGCCAAAATGGCAGTGCTGGCATGGGATACTGCCATGGGAACCCCTGCTCCAGCGTGGCACCTGCAGTTAGTCTGAAAGGACACATCACAGAACGGTTTGGGTTGGAAGGGACCTTAAAGACCGTCTAGTGCCACCCCCCTGCCATGGGCAAGGACACCTCCCACCAGACCAGGCTGCTCAGAGCCCCATCCAACCTGGCCTTGAACACTGCCAGGGATGGGGCACCCTTTGGGCCACCCCCAGCTGCGTGGGCCAGCCTGTGCCAGGGCCTCAGCACCTCAGAGGGAAGAATTTCTTCCCAATGTCTAACCTCAATCTGCTCCCTTCCAGTTTAAAGCCATTCCCCCTCATCCTATTGCTACATGCCCTTCTATAAAGCCCTTCCGCAGCTTTCCTGTAGCCCCTTCAGGTATTGAAAGGCCACAAGGCTTCTCTTCTTCAGGCTGAACAACCCCAACTCTCTCAGTCTGTCTCCACAGCAGAGGTGCTCCAGCCCTTGGATCATCTCCGTGGCCTCCTCTGGACTGTTCCAACAGATCCGTGTCCTTCTTATGTTGGGGATTCCAGATCTGGATGCAGCACTCCAGGTGAGGTCTCACCAGAGCGGAGCAGAGGGGCAGAATCCCCCCCTCGACCTGCTGCCCACTCTGCTGGGGATGCAGCCCAGGGTACAGTTGGCCTCTGGGCTGCCAGGGCACGTTGCCGGCTCATGTCATCTCCAAGGACTGCAGTAACATGGTCGTTTCCCCTGTTCTTGCCTCCTCACCTGCCTCTGCAAAGGCAGCGCCTCTGCTCCTCACAGCTCTTTCAGCCCACGCAGCTTCTGCACGCTCCGGCGGGGCAGCAGTAGCATCTCTGTGCTTTATGCCATGGCTTGTGTCGCTCTAACTCAGGCCAGAGCGGCCCAAAGGGCTTCAACAGGGACATCCACAGAGCAGAGCTCAGGCTTGTTGGTCTCCCTTCCCCTCCTCCCATCTATGCCAAGAGGGTGGCCTGAGCCTTGTGCCCAGCGTTTGCTGTTTTCCTGAACAGCGTTCCCCCCGCGTTATCCCCCCTTCGCTGTGACCGGCTGTGGGGTCCCTCCAGCTCCCTGGGGCAGAGCTGTTCAGAGCCCAAGGTGAGCTGCCAGACAGCTTGGTCCTCTCCTGCCCACCCTGAGTTACAACAGTTCGATGCATATCATGAACCTGCAGCAACACATATTGGTAAGGGAGCCACAAAAATGATGAAAAGGTTTTGAGAATTGGGCCTGTGAGAGACAAGCAGGCTTGGGCTGGAGAAAAGATGACTGTACGGAGGCAGGAGGGCTGTTTGCAACCGGAGAAGAGGCTGTTACAGGGCAAGTGGGGAGAAATTATCCTCATTAGTCACTGACAACAACGTGAGAACTAACAGGCTGGGGCTGCAGCAGGGAAACTGCCGTTTATGCGCTAGAAGAAATGTTATAACTCTAAGCAAAACTGATGCATTTCAGGTGGGTAGAGAGAGTCCACAGCACCCCTGCTCCTGGAGATGCTCAGCACGGGGCCCACCTCTGTCCTCTCTTAGAGAAAAGAAAACACAAAGCCAAGCTCCTCCCTCACGTGCGGAAGACACTAATGGAGCAGAAGGAGCGTCCTCCTTCCCTGCCCGCGCTGACCGGCGACACGGGGACCAACGTACGTCCTGACCTGCTGCCCAGCAGCCCAGCGTACCCGAGGGGGGACGGCGGCCGCTCCAACCTGCCTGCTCTAAGGCAAAGGATCTCCTCACTCAGACTTTACAGCTGGCTTCCTTTTGCCACATTTCATGCCTGCTGCTTTGCTGCTTGTGGCACGGTGCCTGCTATTTTTGCTACAGAACAAACCTCATTTAAACGAAACTCCTGCTGCTGAAGTGCTGGCACAAGATGCTAGAAGTGGCAAGCACCGTGGGCAGTCAGTGTAACCCCCTTCCCGGGCAAGAGCGCTTTCCCTCCAGCGTGCACAAACCTCTGGCACCACTGGAATAACTGGGACTGAGATCTGGGCATTCGACATGTCCGCCCCAACCGAGCTTCATTTGCAGCATCATCCACAGGTTGGGGTTTTTTGGAGGAGTTTGTGGCCCGCAGCCGAAAAAGCTGCAATGCAAATGCCAGCCAGCCAGCCGGCAACTCCTACGATCCAACTGAACAAAGCTGACAAACTTCATTTTTAGCTCTCGTCTCAAGACCGCACGCTGCAAAGCACAGGGAAATTAGTGTCATTAGCGAGGAAACACAAGAGGAGAACTCAAGCCAGTGGGGATATAAACTCTTGGCTCTGAGGTTCAGCTCTCTGGCGGTATCTGGTAGCCGAGCCTCATTCGGCCTGTGTCCTGAAGAGATGTTTTATGCCTGTCTCCAAATCAAAGCTACACCTGTACTCCTAAAGAAGCAGGCAGTCCTGCAGAGCATCTGTGTTTCCCTTGGAATAAAGAATTACGGCAGTATAAAGTATTTCTGTAAGGGAATGTGCTACTTGCATAGTTATTAATTCATTACTGGTCATGGCCAAACTCGCTCTTCTACTAAGTCATCTATTAAATGAGCCAAATGAAATTTATTAACACAGCATTGATCATTTAAGTCTTTTAGCATAAAGCATAATGGAATGGAAGCAGAAGTAATAATTTCTTGCCTGGCTTCTGGTTCATGTCTTGTGCTCAGAGCCGTGTTATGGCTTCAATTGTTCCCGGAGCTTCTTCCCAAACAGGCGTGTCAGAGCAGCTGGGGGGGATTTTCTGGATTTTTGTTTAAAGACAAAGTGAGTTTCCCTTTGGACTTGGCCTGAAATGACTCTGAATACTGAAGCAGAAGAATGGAAGCAAGCCTTTAAATAGCTCGCAGGACTGGCTAGCCAGAAGGAAGAAATTCTTATTTGCACGCTACCACGGGTGTTGCCTTATTTGCAGTCAAAGAGGCCAGTTGCCCATCTCGGGCAGCACCCGAGCTCTGTTCTTGTAGGACCTCAGCTCTTTTTTGCCCTTCTTAAACCCAGAGGAGTTGAGGCTTTGAGGGGAGCTGTGGCAGGGTCTGGCCCCAGCAGAAAGGCCTGTTGCCCGGGCCGCCGCGGTGCTGGAGCCGGCTCAAGGCCGTCCTTGCCTCCACTAGAGGTTGCCCCAGTGTCACTTTTTCGGAAGGAAACGACACATCCCCAGAGGAAATCGTCTCATCGCCGTTTTGTACAATTAGACTCGGTCTTTACGAGGCTCTGATCATTTATGTTCACAAAGTGAAGTTTGTTTCTGCTGGAGATAATTTAGCCTCTAGGCAGATGGGGATTTTCGTGGGGTTTCTAATTCTGAATTTGTTTGGTGGGGAAGTGCTGCTCTGTTTCCCTCTCGTGGCCCCCCAAATTAAGGAGGAATGATAAACGTACCTCTGGGGTGAGGCAGGTCTGGGACAGTATCACTATGGACCAAAGGCTCTCACCTTTGAGAGCCCTGCAGACTCAGAGATGGCAGCTAAGTGATGTTTGTGAGGATCTCGGTAGCATCTAAATCTTATTCATTTTTCGACATAAAATGACAGACAGGACCCTAAATGTTAGGCCATGTCAAAGATGCTCAAAGCTCTCAGTTCCTAATGAAGTTAAATAGGAGTTAAGCTTCATGGGTCTAAATTACCTTAAATAGGACTTAGAAGATTAAGCCGCAGAGACACAGGGAAGCACAGCCCTTCCTTTCTTCCCGTCTTTAATTCAGCGTGGGGACAGACAACAGACATGGGAGTTTGCACAGCAGGGACTCCGCCGTGTCTCTGGGAAAGAAATGTTCACCATCGGCATCAGTCATACGGTGACTCACCCCGGCGGTGAGACGAAAAGAGCAGCAGCATCGCCTGGCCGGGTGGGGAGAGCGGCAGCGACTTGGTGTAATAGAGCTATCACGGCCAGAAATCTCCGTCAGGTACCTGCAGTGACATGTCATATCAAATCTCAGTTGGAGGGGGAGAAGGGAGGGACAAAACACTGAGCGTCTCAAGAATAAAAACATCAATTAATCCTCTGTTTTCAGTCGTGCGTCAGCGCAATGCCCGGGGGAGCCTCCTCCACCCCTCACCGGCAATCAGCCTATATCAAAGCATCGTTAACCATTGTCAACTCAAAGACATCTTGATTATAAATAAGTCCTAGCCCAGACTTAGGGCTAGTGTTTTGCCATTCACACAGTGTAGTGCTGACACGAAATGAAGCTACGCATGAATTTCTATCCCAGAGGCTCTGAGCAATGCGTGGGATTTACCCCTTAACCCCAACTCCTTTGCTGCTACCTGCAATCAAATATTTATTTACGGATATTCAACAAATCATAAAATGCTGGGAGAGTAAGTCTGGAAACACCCTTAAAAAGTCATCTACTCCAAGTCTCTAGCCACAGCAGGATCCAGGCTGCTTATATTGTCCCCGGTGGATATTCTTCCTAAACTATTCTTACAGACCTTCATTGACAGGGCAGTACATTCTCCATAGGTATCTCTTCGGCACTCTTCTTACGGTCAGCACCGTTACATGCTGCTACTATCTGAATCTGTGTCAACGCAACTCAAACAAGCTCCCTCTTGACCAGTTGATGAAGGATTTTGCATTTACTGGGGAAGAGGGGTTGTCACAGTTCACCATTGGCATACGCAGGTTTACATTTCACTTCAGTGGAGCTCATGAAAGTCTGCAGCCTAAAACGAGGATTGATTTTTCATAGTATGTCTGGGTTTGCTTTTTGTTACTGGGATATGTCTTGCAAAAGTTGAACTAGAAATTGAAATATTTCTCAGAAGTATATTTATAAATATTGCAGCAGTTTGCTGCTGCTATTGCTACTGGACTTAGGACTTTGTTTTTTAAAAATAAGATTTTTAAGCAGAAATTGACTTTTTCCATGGAAATTTTAATCATGGCACAGGTTTTCTATTTTTCCAGTCAAAACTTTTAGATGAAAACATTTGACTAACAAATCAAAAAGGTCTACAATAGTGGATACGTGCAGAGTATCATAAGTTTTCTCTAAAACTTTCAAAAGTTAGGGGGGATAGGAGGTCTCTAAATCCACATTTAGCCACCAAGATAAATAACCTGATTTCAGAAGTGCTGGCTGGGGAGGGGCTCTCTTCGGATGCCTCCTGTGAGTAAGTGCTCAAGAAGATAAATGGAGGTTTCCCAGCCAGCAGCTTCCATGACTTCAGAGAAGCCGTGCACATGAATAGCTCCTTGTTGAACTGGGTTTTTCATTATTTTTGAGGGGCATTTGTAAAAAATGGGCTTATAGCATAAAATCCCCTCAGCCCCTTTCCCCACACTCAGTGCAGCCCCTTCTGGAGGTGAGGGCAGAGGTTTAGCAGCTTTCTCCTCATCCTTGGTTGCGCGGTTGGGACAAGATGGTTTACACACAAGATATTATGGTGTTTTATGGAGGAAATATCTGCCTGTGTCATGAGATATTGCCTGGGTGAAAATCAGCACAAGTGAAGCCAAGATACTGAGCCGTCCCCCGGGCAGAGCCTGGGCAGCTTCTTGTGTCCCACAAGACCCGTCTGAGCTCTCCCAAACTTAAAAGCCGAGGGTTGAAGCTCACATCCTCATCTTTCTGCGGTTATCACTAAAGCCTCTTCCTTTGTAACCGCACCTCTGTCAGGAGAATTGGAGGGAAACATTTTCTTGAAAATGTTACCAAAACCAAAAAAAATAAGCAGAAAATTGCTTCTTGTAAGTGGCTGAATTCTGGAGCGTGGAAGCTTGTTTGTTATTCTTTGGGTGTAATAAGAGCACATTGACATTGTTTCTTTGCAGTAATGAAGTGACAGAAATGGACCAACATATGAAAAACTTATGTTTCCCATCCGGCTGCTGGAAACTGCTCCTGTATTTTTATTCCAAGGTCAGGAATTTACCAGTGTGTGCAGAGAAGCTTGTGTTCATCGTCAGCGAGAAAAGACTGGATGTGAACAATTTCAGGAGCATCCCCTGAGTCTTACACAGGCAGATTTCCCCAAAGAACAGCTTCTGTGAGCCGCGGCATCTTCTGACAGTAAACCAAAATGCATGTGAACGTCTGCCTTCCTAGATGCATTCATACAACTCGTGTTTCAAAACTGGGTGTTGTGCAAGACAGCCAGAGCCGGGATAGTGTAGGAGGAATGGCAGTTTCTACTCAGACGATCACAACTGAGATCATTTGGGGCTGTAATTACCAGGGCTGGAAAAAGGGCTGTGAAGCCACTGGCCTCTCTTCTGCTGATCTCCAAGCCATCTTCATGCTCAACCTCTCCCTGCCTGGGCTCTGCTCAGACTGGAATGAGGTTGGTTTGGTTGGGAACTGGGGTTGCTGGAGCCCTAGCTCCAAGAGCTGTTGGTGGCTTCCAGCCAAGAGTCTGGGGAAGTGGGTAGAGAAGGTCCGTCAAGGTCTCCATGGCTCAGGGCAGGCCCTAGGGGGGGCTTAATGCTTCTTCACAGCAGATAGTGACTCTGCAGAGATTTAATATGTCTCAACAGCATTCGCTACAGAATATACCGGGGTTATTCACAGGCTGCCCAGAGAAGTGGTGGATGCCCCATGTCTGGAGGAGTTCAAGGACAGGTTGGATGGGGCCCCGGCCCACCTCATGTAGGTCCAGGTCTGGAGCTTGGTGTCCCTGCCTGTGGCAGGGGGGTTGGAACTCTATGATCCTTGGGGTCCCTTCCAACCCAGACCTTTCTGTGTTTCTGTGATTCTGTGATTCTGTGATTCCCCTCTTCTGCAAGGAGGGAGGACAGTCTGTCCCTTCCCCTATCTACCTGCTGGAATTGTAAATCCAAGAGGTTTCATCAGAGGAGCCCACCTACCACTGTCAGCAGCCCATGAGTGGAGTTCATGATAGTTTACAGTCATGCAAGCTTGGACATTTCCAGACATGAGTTATTTCCTTTTGTCTAGGAAGATCTCAGAGGGCAGCTCGCTGGGGGGGCTCCAGAATTCAGCCTTGCAGAGAAACCTAGCAGGAGGCCCGGGCAGCACATAAAACTTCAAAATTCAAGTTAGAGTCGAGACCTGGGAAGCTGCGGTGTACAGGGAAGAACCAGGCTGTCAGACACTGCAAACTACAACATCGGACAGGCAGAAAAAGGTCCTTTCTTCTGACTTCAAGTGTCTGTCTTCACGTTAAATTCACCAGTTCAACTGCCGCAGTGTGCTTTTCTTTGCAATTAGACACTGCGATTAGAACAGTTTCCATCACAGAGCCATGTAAGTGCATGTTATCTTTTTTTCCCCTTTATGAATGTCTTCTGCCTGGTCCTTTCTTTCCATTTCCAGAATGGATTAAAAGACTCCTTTTAAGAAGCTGGAACAAGTTTCCTAGGTTAATGCAGCCCCAGCCAAGTTGTGCTTTCATCAAGGCCGTTCAGTCTTCACCACAACATCTCTTAGGCTTATTAAATCAGCCTAGTCTCCTAAGGGATACTTTAAATGGGGGTAAAATACCATATTAAGCGGTCCAGGAACTCATTTGATTTAATTTCATTTGTATTTAGTTTCTTTCTTTGTCTCCTCTTCAGGAAAGAAGAATGAAAGATGCTCCTTTTTTTACCTTTTGGTGAATATAATAATTCAATGAAGCCTTAATAATCTGCCTCTCTTAGCACTTGTAAAAATCTGCCCTCCTTTCTTGCTACCTTTTCTCTTTCCTTCTGCTCTTACTACATAGATGGAATAGCACAGAACTGTGATTATGTCTTTCGTTGCTAAACGTTTATGAACTTTTTGCAAAGTATGTAGTGGAGAACATTTGCTAGAATGCTGTAAAACATTAGGGTAAATACTAAAAATAAATTATACTTGTCCAGTAAATGAGCAAAAGACACTATTTGATACATTACCCAGCTTTTTGCTAAGGAAATTATGAATGCGTACATACGAATGCATACGTAACAGATTAATTTGCAAAACTGTTGATTTTAGAGTTTGTGGGGTTTTTTTTCCCAACATATTTCTTGATCATTACTGCTTATTGCTCAGATTGTACAGTATATGCGTTAAAAAAAAAAAAAAACAAACAAAAAGCCAAAACCAAACCAAACAACAAAACAAAACCAAATAAACAAACAAACTAAAAAGGAACTAAGGAGCTGTCTTTAAAAAAAAAAAAATAAATAAAAATTAAACATGATTGCCTAAGGAAAAGTAGACAAGTAGACTGTGCCATCATGCGCTGTGGGTATGCCAGTGCGGCTTTGCAAACCTGTTGGTCAGTTCTGAGAGAAGCTTGGAAGGGGCGAGTAATGTTTATGGTGTGGTATGAGCCTATATTAGACATCAGAGAATCCACTTAAGAGCTGGATCTACAGGAAATCATGGTTTAGCTCTGCTCTTTCCAGAGTGACTTACAGACACTGGTCTGTCACCAAGCCAGCCAGTTCTTCTGGAAATGATGCTGCAAAAGCCGCAGCAGATACAGGTGGGGCAGCCAGACCTGGCTCGGCCTCTTTAATACCCTCTTCCCCCCATGACTTTGGCCAACCGTTTCCACCAGGCACATTAGGGGCTGTCTGCAGGGAAAACACACTGGTAGTGATCCGTATCCTCTTGATGTGGCTGGCAATCACAAGTTAGGGACAGTCCTGTGGCTCTTTGATGGATCAGAAATGGCCTGGAACAGCCTGGAAGGTGGATGAGTAGGAGGTGGGGTCACTGGACATCAGTCTCTGGGGCTATTTTGCTGCCTTTTGTCTGTAGCCCCTGAATTGTCATTCAGTAGCTCAAGGTGCCTCATCTGAATTCAACAAGGCTGATGATACTTATCCACATTTCATGCAAATCAGCCCAAACACTGGTTTCTGGCTGCTTTCCAGCTCAGATGAAGTGTCTCTCTCTCTCTTGCACACTCACACCAGCCCGTGTGTGGACTTAAGTATCTGATAAATTCACACGTGGCTTTGACAGCACGAAAGCTGTCTGAACTTTGGATCGGGGAGTAAGATCCGAAACAAGAATGAGCTGAACTGCACTGCTGTGCCCTGGGTGAGACTTGTCTGCTCTGAAGGACCAGAGACTTGGTTTGGGGGCCAGATGGGCCTGGATGAGCAGTTCATCCTCCAACCCGAGTCTCAACAGCTCTCCTGCTCCCCTCCTTGACTTGTCTCGCAGCGAGACACCGTGGGTGCTCCTCACTCCGGGGGGTTCCCGTGGCCTCCCAGGGCTTGTTGTGTCTGCAAGGAGATGGGGTGATGGTGCACGTTTCAGTCGTTCCAAAGAGCAGCACAAACAAACGCGTAAGACCTTGGCTTCAGAGGCGGGGAAAAAGCCGTGCTGACATGAAATCATTCAGCAAGTCACCTGCTGCTCTGTGCCTCAGTTTTCCCAGGTTTTGCCTATTTAAGCTCTTTTGTTTAGTCTCTCTCCTTACATGTTTGTACAGTGCCAAGTACAGAAGGTGCCTGATTTTGCTTCAAGTTCTGAAATGTTTCCATAATGCAGACAGTAACTCTTCTGTGCCAGTGTTTTAATTGCCAGGATCCCTGAGGTTTCTCTGCATACCCCTCGCAGAAGCCAGCGCACGGGGCTGACCTCTCCTAGCTTGCTTGTTCTGCCTGGCAGACTCTTTTCAATTATTTTCTCCCCATGTTGCTGTTTACATTTTGTACTCGCATCCTCTGCAGCATTTCCAGTCACCTTCCAGCAGCCTGGATGCCTCCTAATCTGAAGTATATTTCAGCCTTATCTCTATCAAAGCAGAAGGGTAGGGGAGTCATCCTCATTCCCTGCTGCTCTTCAGCGGCCTGATCCATAAGAAGGCTGAAGCCATCAGCTGCTCATCTCAGCTTTCACCGGAGTTTGAGTAACTTGCAGACGATTCTTCTGTCAAGAGCACTGAGGACAAAATGTAACTTTCTTTTTTTACAGGGCTGCACGTTAATCTCTTCTCAACGTGCTTGGAAATGATTGCGTGTCATGTTTCATTTCGGGCTGTCATTGAGTTTACTCAGTCCCCTTGCGAAGAGTCCTCCTGCGGCAATTCAATAGCTGTGGTGTGTGAGCGTGGGAGGAGGGGCCAGAGGGGCCAGGCCAGGAGCCCTGGGCTGGAAGTGCTTTGCTGAAGCAATGGGGTTGATCTCCATTTCAACAGTATAAACTGGGATTGGGATTCACTCTGGTACCACAGAGAGAAATTATTTTGAAATGGTATAGGAAGGAGCAGCAGAGCGGTTGCTGATGTCGAGCAAACTGTGTTGGCTGAGGGATGAGGGACCGAAGAGACCAAGGGAATTGGGTGGGCTCCTTGGGTCTTTCTGGTGAGCCTGGGCGCGTTAGGGAGCTCCGCTGCCTGCTCCTCATCCTGGCGAAACACAGCACCCCCACAATTCTTAAAACTTTGTGCTGCCAGGGACGCCCGCCCGCCATTCGGTGAGCCACGGGAAAAACCTGCCGCAAGGCTACGCAGCCACGCACTGAGCACGGCCCGTCCGGGGCACTGTGTGCTGCTTTTCTCTCTCTGTTAAAGATTCTCTCAGCTGCCTCTCATCTTTGCTCTCTGCAGTTCTCCATGGTTTTCTCTTATTTTCTCCACATGTAAGTGGGGATTAGGGCCATTTGCTTGTCTCTTCCCCTTCCCTCCGTGAAGATTCATCCATTCTTTTCTTGGCCAAGTGGATCCTGAGCAATAAATCCCTGAGGGCCTCAGTGTTTTTATCCTGGACACAGCCAGGTTGGGGTGTGCTGGTGGAAGAGCTCTGTGCTTGGCACCAGTGAGTTACAGAAGAGCCATTTCTATTGAAGAGCAGAGCAAGGCTTTGTGTCCTTATTTTCCATCCTTGAGTTTTCCAGTTTCTACCCAAATCCACAGAGTTCTGTTTATTGTCACCTGCAACATTTGCTGAAATTTTTATATTGATCAGACTCAGAGTTGCAGAAAGCCATTGCAAACAAAACCCCACTGTCACACTGACAGTGAGAACTCACTTCTCTCAGGCAGCAATAAAAAAGAGGTGACAGAGAGCTGAGTGCACTGAACATGCACCCAGATATACACACGTAACTGTAATTACTAGTATCATTGAAATGATAGGTATAAAGACCTAGTTAGCAATGGAGCAGGATCATTAGCATAAAAACTACAAGCACAAAAATGCACTGAAATGACAAATACAAGGAAGCCATATGAGATTTGCATTAAATTAGTGACTGTGTGTGAGATGCTATTTAAATGGCAGGTGACTAGAAAATTTCTTTTCCTTTTAGTGCAAGAGGCTGAAATGTTCATTTTCATGGTAAACAGTAACTACACATTGATTTCTAGCTTTAAAGCATCTCTGCAAATAGCTCACAGTAAGTGGGGTTGGAGTCACCGAAATCAGAGAACTGGCTTGCCCTACGTGTCTCTGAAACGAAGCAGCACAGCTTGAATTTCTTTCATACACTTGTTAAAAAAACTGCAGTGAAACAAGGAAAAAACCAACCGCCCTGTGTCTGGAGGTGGTAAATCAATTCACATACAATTGTTTAGGAAAGCGATCTGATGAATTATTTCAAACCAGAAACACGTTTGAGGAGGATCATCAGGAGCTTGCAGTGAGCTGAAGGTGCCCACTGACTGCTGCATGTCTCTTGGCAGCACCCTGTATTGCCACGGAGCGGAGGGGTGGGATCATATCCAACAAATAGTGGATCAATATTTCTCCCGCAGCTTGCAGATCCCATTTTTGATCGGCAGCCAAGTAAGATCCTAGGCCTGGGTCAGTGTCCCAGGGCCTCTCTATGCCCTGACCGTCGGAGGAGGCCCACAGCCCCTGGGACTCTCAATGCTCCCAGAACCCAGTGCAGAGCCTGGGGACCCACCAGGTCTGGCACAAATGGGGATTTCTGGGACCTCCAAGCTCTCACCTTTGCAGATGTTTTTAAGGAAACACGATAACCCTTGCTGTTGCTGCACCCCGGGAGCCCACAGACCTTCACTGTTTTGTGAGGTGTCAACCACACCAAGAACAGCAGGTCCCTGATAGGAAAAAGCCTTGTTGCGAAAGTGAGCTGAAAAATCCTTTTTCTCCTGGCACCGGGACAATGTCTGGTGTCCCAGGGCAGGAAAGGGGATGCTGGGGAGGCTGCGGGACGGTGGGTGAGGCAGTGGCTGCCTCTGGGCGGGGGGAAGGAGGGAATTTCTCCATGATGCTTCACCCCGTCCCTGAGTAACAATCGGGCTGTTGTTCCCTTGCTGGTGTGCTGCAGTCACACCGTCGCTTCTGCTCACGGACACGTCCGTGCCCTCCAGCACCCAGAGATGCCGAAACCTCAGCAGTCACCTTCAGCCGGTGCAGCGCAGAGCTGTCGTGGACTCGCCGGCTGCCAGCCCGAGGCTGCGTGGCTGCACGAGCGCACGCTGCGCCTCTGCCACTAAATCCTACCTAGAGGCAGAGTTATTTATCACTTATACCTGAGAACACGTGAAAACTGCAGGTTGGTCCATCAGTTAGACGTTAATTTGCACGCAGTTAATAGCACAAAGCTCAGTGTAAAGGCAGGTTAAATCAGCAGAACCACCGAAATCCCGGTGAGGTTTTTCCTAGGCATATACTGACAGAGCAGCACACACCCAACAGGGCTTGCAACCATCAGGCTGTACTGCTATAATTAACTATCATAACTTCTTGACATAGTGAGGCTTTAAGTAAGAGCTTTTGAAAAGGTTATCCTTTGACTGAATGAAGTCTTACCCTAACACAGCTCTAAATGGTGCTATTTTTGGAATGAAAAATGTCACTTCTTTCCCCAAACAGGCCCATCTGAAACTGGTCACTAGGCAGTGACACATCAGAAGACTTTTTTCTCCCTAGGTTTAGCTGGTGGTTGCTGTTTGATAAGTTCCTCAGGTTCAGTTCGACCATGTAATTTGCAGAGAATTGTTTGAATGGCTTAATGTGTTGTGAATCAAAGAAGAAATTCTACTCTTGGTAATTAAGATGAGCGGGTAATTATTTTTCTCTGTCTGTAAGTTCACTTTCTGAAGAAGGAAGGAGAAAACTGAGCTTTCAAATGCCTTTATTCTTTTCGCCACGGAAGTAGTCCTCATTTGCACCCACAAATATTTGCACATACTTATTTGTGCCTTCCCTGGCAGACGCAGAGTCCCTTTGAAAAGTGAGCCCACCTAATGAGAGGAGGAAAACGGGAGCTGGTGCTGAGCAGAAAACATGCAGCTGCTCTACTGTATCTTTCTTTTACAGGTTTCTCCAAGTACTTGACAAATTTTAAGATCAACAACAAGAAACGCTAAGGGGCAAGGAACTGTCGCGAACCATTTTTAAATGTGGGACTTAAAATTTGCCCTGAAAGGCAAAAATTACTTACGTACACTTGGCTGATGATCAGAGGGTACAAATCAGAAGCCTTAAATACCCACCCCATACAAAGCAGCTCTTCCAGATAGTTATTCTGAACATGTCAGCGACACATTTGACCGCCCTGGTGTCTCTATTTATTTGCTCATTCTCCGTAACCTCAGCCTGTCAAGCCGTGCATCTGTTTGGGCTGCTGTCAATCACACGTCAATTTTTATTTTACTTGGCTCAAATCAAAGCTGGTGTTTTGACAAAAGGTGGGGGGAAGGAGTAGCTGTCAAAGCGCTGAAGGTGAGAGAGAAAGGCAGAGATCTGGGGGTGGGAGAAATGGGGTATTTATTATCCATGAAAATGATGCAGTGTTGTGCGGGAGATGGAAATTGCAGTGAGAGCGCTGCTGTGAGTTTTGGGGTGGCTTCCTCGCGCTGTTTGGGGAGGTGCCGAAGAGGTGGTGGGCTGGGCTTCAGACTACGGCAATGCAAGGAGGTCTAAGGAGAAGGGCAAGGAAGAATAATGTAAAAAGACGAAGGAAAATCCCCCCATCTCATTCCCCTTGGTGAGCCGCTGCTTCGCAGGTTGCATTCAGGGGACATGCGGATGGTTGTGCCCCCGTGGCCGGAGCTGCTGGGCACCGGTCCCCTCTGCCTGGTGCACGGGGACCCCCCAACCACAGCCCGATTTGGGGGCAGAGCCTAGAACGGGAGGTGTTTGGGGGCTGGTGTATGAACCGACGCACGGATGTGCCCGGGGTTGGTGATCCCTTCGTGGCAGGGAGAGTCGCTGCAGGTATCTTGTTTTCCCGGGGGGATTTTTCCCGGACCCATGCTGGCGGTGAGCAGCTTCCACTGTACTTTATATAAGCTAAAAAACGCCCATACGGATCTTGTGTTGACTTTGGACTCAGGTGACTTTTCCCCTAATAGGGATTTTTAAACTTGTGTAGGAATTATTTTGCCCACTCTTGAGAGACTTCATTCTCATTCATTATTTTCCCGTTCTGGGATGGGATTTTTTTCCCATATTGCCATATTGTAAAATTCAATATGCAGTAGCTATGGGGATTGCTCAGACCTTTTGGGTTTAATGACTGTAATGTCTCCCTCCTGTTCTACTTTTTAAAACTGAGTATCATTTTAATACCAATGGGGGGAAAAAAAAAAAAAAGGCTAAAATGAAAAATAACTTCAAATGAAAAATCAAAACAGTTCCACTCTGTGTTTTTTTTCAAATAAAGTGTGATTGAAGTCAACATGTTCCTGAGTAACATCTCACTCATAAAATGGCATTTTCCGACAGAACAACATTTTTTCATAAAATGAGCACTCAGTCTGGGATTCCTGTATAATGACATTAGATGTGAATACTTGGTGGTGCTGAACGTAGAGAGGAGACACAAATTATAGCTACCGTGGACCAATGATTATTCTTTTTTCCTATGCTAAAACAAAATAACCTATAATCATCCAGAGTAGCCAGAGTCTTCTGCTCAGTATCTTCATGAACACAGCAGATACAATTAGAAAGCTGTAGCTGTCTCTTGAAAATAGGGGCAATGAACCAAAACAATTGAACAAAAATAGGTGCCAATAAGAGCCAAGAGCCTAGACGTTTTTTGGTTCAATGGCCAAATGGGAAAAAAAATACATTTTGAGTTAACCTGAATTGAAAATTTTTCAATTTTTCCAGTGAAGCAAAAAGTTGAAAAAATTAATAGCAGATTGCTTTTTCTTTTAAGCCTTTTTTATTTTCTGTTCCATTTCTCTTTCAACTACTTTTAGGGGAAGTTTCAGAGCCTATTTGATCAAGCCCAACCTACAGTTTTGTAGTGGAAAAAGCAAGTTTTGACTGAAATTATTTTGTTCGTTGCCAAGAGGTATGAGGAAAATTAGGTTGGATCTTCCAGAGGTGTGAATTATATAGGCTCTGTTCAGAAAATAGGGTTAATTCATCTCAGCTGAGAACAGCCCCCCTGTCCTGGATGGGACCACGATATTTTCTGCTCTTGCCGTGCCGGCGATCGGTCACCAGCGATGCTGCTCCCAAGGTGTCCTGGCAGACAATCAGTTTGAGGACAGGACTCCTCGTTCTGGTTATTGGCATTCTCAGTGAGAAGGTTGTTTTTGAAAACATCTCACAATGGAAATAAGCCAGACCAGATGCCAGACCAGACACCAGGGAATTCTGTAACACTCATTTGTTTGTTTTTTTTCTGCAAAAGAAGCAGATTTAGTTACACCAAAATGTTTGGTGAATCCATATTGATGTTACTGAGTCTCCCACTTTAAAATATTCTGAAGCATTTAGAAAGCTCAGCTTCAATGTTCGCAAAGCTTTGCTTCTTCAAGTTTCCTTTCAGAAATCGTTTTACATTTACCTAATCTGTCATCAAAAGACTAGGAAGCAAAACAAAACATTTCTTTTCTAGATCACCGTAAACCATATTTAATTCAGAATTTGGAGTGCACCAAACATGCAAAAATTTTGATCAAATCCTTAACTAGATTATGTGTCAGGTTATGGAATAACTGGCCAGCCAAAAGCAAAACCTGTTTTCCACCCAGATCTGGCCGTGGGGACCGACAGCGTGAATTGAATTCTGTTTGCTTCCTCTAATCCCAGTGCCTAAATCTACCTGCAAGGGGGAAAGCGCAAGAAGCCCCAGGGCATTAATGTCCTCCAAGTCTGGCTTAAAAACCTTGCAGTTTGCCACCACTACCACATTTTTAGCCCTTAGCTTTTAGTTCTAAGGCTAGATTTTCTTGGTATCCAAAGAAATGCTTGAGCTTTCTGCAAATGTTTTTTTTTTTTTTTTTTTTTCTTACCTGGGGTGTTGGTCGACAGCAGCTGAAGGTGAGCCAGCAGTGTGCCCAGGTGGCCAAGGAGGCCAACAGCATCTTGGCTTGTATCGAGGAAGGGATCGTCCCCCTGTACTCGGCACTGCTGAGGCTGCAACTTGAGTGCCAGGGTCCGGTTTGGGCCCCCAACTCCACTCACTGCAAGAAGGACATGGAGGGGCTGGAGCGTGTCCCGAGCCGGGCAGGGAGCTGGGGCAGGGCTGGAGCACAAGTGCTGTGAGGGGCGGCTGAGGGAGCTGGGGGGGGTTCAGCCTGGAGAAGAGGAGGCTGAGGGGAGACCTTCTCGCTCTCTGCAGCTCCCTGAGAGGGGGCTGGAGCCAGGTGGGTGCTGGTCTCTTCTCCCAAATAACTGGTAATAGGATGAGAGGAAATGGCCTCAAGTTCTGCCAGGGGAGGTTTGGATTAGATATTAGGAAAAATTTCTTTCCTGAAAGAGTGGTCAAGCACTGTCACAGGCTGCCCAGGGCAGTGATGGAGGCACCATCCCTGGAGGTTTTCAAAAAACATGTAGACGTAGCACTTTAGGACATGGTTTAGTAGGTGTGGTGGTGTTGGGTTGATGGCTGGACTTGATGATCTTAGAGGTCTTTTCCAACCTTAATGATTCGATGATTCTATGAAATCCTGCCTGGCTTTGGTCTTGAGCGGTTCCATCTCCCTGTGAGGGCCAGGATGGCTTCATGGATCCTGGGAGATGGTGTGTTCCTCACAGCCCTTGATGGAGAGTTCAGGTGAGGCACGAGGAGCTGCTGTTCAACATTGACATTTGGCAATGGACCCCCGTGGGGCTGAGGCACGTGGCGGCAGGACTTCGCTGCAGCCCTTGCTCCTGTAATAGGCAGTTCTGTGGCTCCAAGCATGCCCAGATGCCACTAGAAGGATGAACGGTGCTGATTTTCACATAAAAATGTTTCTCCAATGGACTTACTGAATGGCATTTGCCCAGATCCTGCCCCTCACTCTGATCTCTTTTCCACCCCAACCTGCTCCACTCCCCCATAGCAGTACAGGGTTTCCTAGCAGATGACTCTGTAACTATAATAACTCACCTAGTGTTCAACTCCTGGCCAAGTTCTATGTTAACTGTTCTGTGTGGCAGGGAACATAGTAGCAGGCTGACTCTGTTGTAAAAAGAAAAAAACTAAAAACCAAACCACCTTGAACTGGATGTGCTGTGAGTGCTTTCTTTTCAGTCAATCAAGTTGTTACCTTTCCAAACTCCTTCTCAGCACCTTCCCTCCCTAAATCCTCCAAGCCTTCATCTTTTTGAATATGGTATTCCTTAGGGTACATAATTATCAGGAAGTTGCATACATAATTTAAACAGAGATGGGCCTTGATGGGCTAGTGACATTTCCAAGGGAAATTTAGCTGAACACCAGGGTAAAGCTCCCACTGCTCTTCAACAAGTTTAATAGATCTTTATCGTTTGCAAAATGGCCTGACCTTAGTTTTACCCTTACCTCCAAGGGGACGGGGCAGCGATAGCTGGACTATAACAACTCCATGAAATAAAACTAATGAACATATAGAAAATATACTTTAAGGGAATCTGTGAAATAGAAAAGCCCAAGGACTTGGGTGGTGGCTTCCTCCAAGGCATGACGAGTAGGGAGGTTAGAAGTTTGGGTCTGGCCTGGCAGATGTTCTTGGCTCTTCTTCTAGGCTGGGAATCGTCTTCCCTAATTTAAGTGTCCAAAAGTGAGGGATGAACTCTAAGCTAGTCACTCCAGCCTCTCTCGGTAGTGAGTGGACAGGAACTGAGACCTCCAAGGACTGATTCCTCTAAATTAGTCAAAACACTTTCTAGAGTACCTGCGATGACAATACTGTGTATGGTTATAATCCAGTGCTTGCCCAGGAAGCTGGGCTCAAGCTAGTTTAAGAAATGAGGTCCAGGACTCCTTAGAAATGAAGGCCCAGGTTTACATTTGGAATGAGAGATAAACTTTCTTAATAATCAGGGTCTGGAAGAGGACTGGAGTCCAAAGACAGTAATGTGAGGCCGAATAGTCAAGGCAATGAGGTCCGGACTTGCTTGAAAATAAGGAAACTTGAGTCACTTGGCTGGTACGTAATTAGGAGCAGGGATCCAGCTTATCCTGAAACTTATTCCAGAATTGCAACTTGAGCTCTGAAACCTAATGTGTCTGGGACTCCAAAGGACTCAGGAGTTTTTAGGTTTTTTAGTAGTTCACCTGATTTCAGGCTTTACAGCCCAGTTTTGCACTTAATCCTGTCCTGAAGTGGCTTCTTCAGACACAGCTGACATTTGGAAGGATTTTAACTCGCTGCTTTGCAGTCTGCTTCTTGTTTGTTTTGTTTTCAGAGAGGTTTCCTCTTTATAGTGTTTAGCATTTAAATGGAAAATGGAAGGGGGAGAAAAAGCAGCATTTTGGTATCTCGCAAACCAGATGCCTGAAACAAATCATTGCTTTATGGCCCCCTATTAGTGAGCAGGGCTGGATAAAGAGACGGCGCAAAACTTCTAAGTCCCTTTGCTGCTCAGAACATGTTTCTGAGGAGCTTCGCAGCTTTTGTTGAGACCCACAGGGATGGGCTAAAGTAGCAACAAGCAAGTTGTTGCCCAGTAGGAATCCTGAGAGCAGCAGGAGGCATCGAAATGAGGAGAGATGGAAGGCGTAGGCTGACAGCTCCACCAAAACAGGCAGTTTTGACCAAGGTGCTGTAGTGTCAGAGAAGCAGAGGGGTGCCAGTCACCAGCATTTGCCGTATCACTAAAGAGATTTATGTCAAAACCAAAAGGATGGGTAAGTCGCGTCTGCCTTGGGACCTGCTCTATATCTGTTGTCATCTGATGTGTTCTTTAATGACATGGATAGCAGAATAGAGATTAGGCTTGTGGAGATTGTGAGCTATACGATGATGGGAAGAGATCCAAATATGCTGGAAAACATAATCTGTGTGCGAGGTAAACATGACAAATTGGAGAATCAAGCTGAACTAGGATGTGATTGAACAAGGACGAGTGTCAAGCCTGCGCCTAGGAAGGGTAATCCATAACTGTGGGATGGGGAACAGCTGGTTTGGCAGATGTGCAGAAAAGGATGGGGGATTTGTAGCTGATGTAACGCCACACATGATTCAGCAATGCCAGGCACAGAACAAAAAGCAAACGTACGGGGAAGAGTAAGTAACTATCAGCCACAAGGCACGTGGGTGATCCTTCCACCAATAAGGCCACATGTTCATCTGGTTTTTAATGCTGTACTTTAAGAAAACTGTGAATCAGTGGGACGGCATTCAGAGGACAGCAACAGGGACTGTCAGCAACCCTCAAAACATGGCATAAAGGTAAAATGAATACATAGGAACTGTTTAGCCTGAAGAAGAGATGGCAAGATAACAATCTTCAATTATGAAAAAAGCAAAGAATAAGGGAAGAATTTATTCTTCATTCCCTCGGTGAACAAGTGAAGAAGAAATGGGCTTAAATTGCAGCAGGAACAATTCAGGTTAGACATCAGAAAGATTGTCTTTAAAGTCGGTAACGCGAAGTGCTGGAGTTGATTGCCCAGGGAAGGTGCAGAGCTTCCACTGCTGAAAGGCTTCGGGAGGTCACACAAATATCTGTCAGGAGTGGTTTAGGCAGCGTTTTCTGGCTTGAAGCAGAGGAAAGACCCACCAACCTCCTGAGATCCTTTCCTGTCCCCCCCTTTTTTTTTCCTTTTTTTCTTTTTTTTTTTTTTTTCCCCCGCAGTTTTAAGTTTCTGATATTTCCCAGCTCAGTAGGACTCTCGGACAAAGCACTGCTGTCAGAAAATAAGCTCTTCTCCCTGTTTATCAGAGTGAGTGAGAAACCACAGTACTATCAGAATTTCAAATATAATTTTACTCAGCGGTCAGCGCCTGAAAAGTCTGAGACTTAAATATGGCTTCAAACCTAGTCATTTTGGTTTTCAAAACTGCCTTAAATGCAGATGTCTGCATGTTTAATTTGTGTGCTCTGACATGCGGTTCACACTACCCGCTACAGTTCAGGTTAAACACACAAAAATAGAAGTTACCCACTTCTAGTCTGAGCAAAGAGTGGACCTGTACCTCACTACTGAACTACTCAGCTCTTTGTGGAGATGAAAAAGATTTTTATTTTGGTTTTGAGCTTTTTTTACATCTCTGTTTAACATACAGAGAGCTCCAGTCTATGTTTCCAATTCCTAACTCAGGTACAAACCATTGAAAAAAAAGATGTGGCCAAAGGTAGGATCTCTCACAGCTTCAAAACTATGCCCAGTCAGACCTGGAAGGCTCGTGAAACTCCAGGTGGGATAGGGCTCTCTCCCAAATGTTCACTCTCCCTTCTGTAGAAACAAAGAATGGAGAGCTGAGAGCTGTTCAGCGGATCCAGAAAAGATGTGAATCTGCTCCAGATCTTGGTTATTAGACCCTCAGCTTCTAGAGCAAACTACGTGAATGCCTTATTTTTAACCAAGGTGGTGCAACTGTCAGGTTCTATGTTAAAAATGTCGATAAAACTCATCCACTGGATGAATTCTGTAGAAATACTTGGGATTCAAGATTTGAGATCCATGGGAAACTCTGATATTTCTGCCTTAATCTTTTTTTCTGGCCATCAAAAATACCTAAAAATAATAGAAATATGATTACAAACACAATAAAAAGCTCAAACTGGAAGTTTTCAAAAGTAATGAAAATTCTGACCCCATTCTTTTGGTTGTTGAAGCTCCTCACTCCATTCCTGTTGAGTCATTTTGTTTTGATGAAGTCAAACCTCTTCTCATTGAGCCTGTAACAGAAGGCTTCACATCTGAAATTCTACGTTTCCAACAATAAAGGGATCCTAGAGAATAAAAGTTTAAAAGGAAACTAAAACAAAACGAGAAAGTTGTAATGAGCCATTCTTGTCTTATCAAAGTGCTTTGACATCCTTGAAACAAAATGAGAAAATGGAAACAAATGGCTTCAAAATTTTGTGTGTCAGAAATGTGACTACGATTGATGTGTCCCCGTGAAATGTTCAGATCACGGGAAAACTGTGTTTTCTGGTTAAAATTCTTCTGTCAAACCTCTTTAGACCAACACAAAAACTAAGTTGTAATGATGAGCTGACCCCTGAGGGCCGAGACAACTCGGAGTGACAGGAGGAATGATACACCCTGTCTCTGCTTTTGTGCAGGAGAGACCCAAGTACAGGAGATAACACGGGCCAGCTGAAGTCAATGACAGAGCTGGGAGACGAGAAAGGAAAGGTCAGTGGTACCAAACATCATGAAGGGACCAGGCTGGGCAAAAATCCTTGATCTCCACCATCTTATGAGCATGGCAGAGGAGATGCTTGGAGTGATGCACACCCAGGAGCATCCCGCTGCCACCACTGCGGCTGCTTCCCGCGCAGGGTGGTAAGGAGCCCGTTATCCCTCGGAAACCTCCTAGGAAGGCATTTTTGTCTGGGTATTGGAAGATTACGCTAAAGGCTTGGAGCTATTAGCAGGCAATTAAAGCTAATGTTGCAGCCAGCAGAAAGATCCCCGTTAGTCATTTTATTCGATTTAATCTTTGAAAATTTTCACAGTTCTAATCAAGGAATAAAAAGGAAAATACATATAGAAGTGTGTATGTATATCAGAGCATTAACTTTCATTGTCGAATCAAGTCAAAAATTGCTGAATGAGGTAAATATGGGGAGAAATGTAATAGACTATTACCACGATATAGCTTGTGGCTTTCATTTTCAGATGATATTCACACAACCCTCACCCCCACACAAACGCACTTTGGGATATTTAAGGGTAGAAAATAGTAGTGTTTGAGATGGATAAAATAATCAAGTAAAAGGCATAAAAATCTGCAAAGAAGCAGATTGTAGGGGGCTGAGTTTTAGGCTGGGCGTTAGTTGGAGGATTAATTTGTTGGAGGTCCTTTCTTTTTCTGGAGACAAAATAGAAAGGTACTGCATTAGTCTCAGGAAAGAGAGGAACTAGAATAATAAAAGGTAGATGTAAAAATGGGTGGATACGTGGAGAGATAGGTAAGGAGAACAAGTGAGTTTTATTTACAGAAGATAAAGGTGGCTAAAGGAATACTGAAGAAAGAGAAATGCAGACCAGTGTGCATGAGAGCTGTTTCATTAGATGAGTGGTTAGATGGATACAATAAAAACAATATGAGAAAAAACAATGATATATTCCACAAGAAGCTGACAGATAGCTAGGCAGCCACAGAATAAGGCGCTGCATAGTTTAGTTTTCTTTTTCATGTAAGCTGTCAAAGGAACAACCTCACTGCCTGTTTCCAGTGGTTTGGGTTGTGCAGGGCATTATATTTGTTCAGGAGGTGAGATGCTAAGCTACAGCTCTGGTTTTTTCACTACTTTGCCATGATGTTGCCAGCAGGAGGGAGATGTCCATGTGGAGGTCTGGCTAAAAAAAGGAGGGCCATAGGAAGGCAACCAAGCAAACAAACCCCATATTTGGAGGCTCGTTGGCTGAACAAGGATGAGGAGGGTTTATTTCCTGGGGTCACCTGGGAACCTTTTTTGAGGCAAGTCACACCTACAGAATTATCTGATGTTGTCTAGGAGACAAAATATTGTCAAATTTGGCTTGTTTTCCTGAATAAAGCAATTCTGTTCTGGATAGCCTTGAGCAAGGTGCTTTACTAGCTTGTTCCTAGGGATAGATAGTTCTTACCATGCATATGTACAGCACCAAGCACACAGGAGTCCTAGTATTTTCTGGTGACTCAAAATGACAAGCTCCCTTGTCATTGATCATGGTTTCTTGCACAACAGGTTATTTCTGCCTGAAGGGAAGGCAGCACAGCCTAGCAAGAGCACTCGTATGTTATGGCATCTTCTCCGGTACTTCCCAACTGTCAGAGCACAGGAGGATAGAGAGGAAAGATGGAGCAGTGCCCTCCAGCTGTTCATGCTGCATCACGAGCCAGCGAGACCGGGATGGCTTCCTGGAGCAGTGAATCAACACCATCCACCTGAACCCCCTTTCCCCGTCACTCAGATTCCCGGTGATAGCTTTGTCTTCTGCAGGGAAGAAGCAGGGAAGAGAGCAGCCTGGCTCTGAGCCAACGTGCCTGGCTCTCGAGATATTTGCACGCCAGGCGTTTTGGCACGAAACTGCAGCTCAAGGCAGCAAAGAGTTTTCATGGTTGAATGTCATTCCCAGAGCTGGCTGCTCCAAGAACCTGAATGTGGGCGGCAAAATATCCTTCCTGTTCAACACATTGCCCAAATGCTGTAGGCTTTGGCCAGGTTTATCATCAGTGCATCATGCCTTGATTAAACTTTAGAAACCTTTGCATCGGCTGAAGGTCGGGATCGGAGAGCTACGAGCAGCCGTGTCAGGGTCAGTGATTTTGTGAGATGTAAGGGAACAGGCTGGAAACCACATAAATGAGCAATCTGATCACTTCTTCAGAAAACATCACCTATGCCCTGAAGAAACAGGCATGAACATCAGAGACCGTCCCACATTACAGCCAGGGGCACGAGAAGCTTACTGGCAAGTCTCCAGTCTTTGTGGGAGAGATGCAGTTCTTAGCAGCTCTCCTAAGGAGCTGTGAGAGATGCAGTTTGGTTGTGTCAGCACATTTCAAAATGTCACTGGCAATTGGAATCAAATTCTACAGTGCCGTAACAGGCGCAGTAGTAGTACAATAATAACAGTAATATTATTATGGAGTTAAGTGCCTGCATTAAGACACTGCACTCCCTAGGGCACACCTGCTTGAGAAGCTTGAGTTGCTGCTCCTTGCGTGCCTTTCTTTGAGCCGTTAATGCTGATGTACTGTGCGTGGCCCTCGGGGAGGGGTGGACAGTGCTCTGGAAGTGCTAAGTGTCCTTCTCTTTGGTTTCTATCACCATCCAGTCTAATTAATTTGCCTTCTCTAGCCTGACCTTTCCTACCCTGCCACAACCAGCTTTTCAGGGAGTCTATTTCTCAGCCTCTGTGAACATACTCCCTGCCCCATGAAGATGGTTCCCCATAGCTCTGGGTCAAGTAGCCTGTCTCTTCTCCATCCTCCTCCGCATGCCTCCTCTGCAAAAATTCTCTGGAATAGGACGTCTGTGGCCAAAATGCATCACCCTTCCTCCCTCTTTGTACCTCCTTCCAGGAAAGGAGCGTGCTTTCCTGTCATAGCCCAGCTCAGCTCATGGGTGGTGAGAGGTAGAAGAGAAAAACCATTAGACACTGTAAAGCAGCTTGGGGTCATCTCATTTATGAGAAACGCTTGGGAAGAGGGACCCAAAAAATGTTGCTGTTTTAATGTTCCCAGTAGCTCCCAGGTGTTTTGGCAAAGCAACAGAAGTCGAGCTGAAGAAACAAAAGCAACAAGATCTAAATAAATAGAAAAAAGTGATTAGCAGAAGGTGCAAAGAGATTGTAGCGGTCCTCCCATGTCCTGGTCTGGGAGGGACAGGACAATGGAACAACCATGGTCTGTCCTGCAACCTCTACCTGTCAGACTTCTGCAATGCAGGGAGGTGTCCCAGATCTTCTGTCTTCCCCAGATGGAGGTGGGACAAGAAAGCAAGGGGTTGAATGTTGGATGAGCATCTTCACACTGCCAACGTTTGGTGTTGGAGCAGAGGCATTCACTGGGTTTGGGAAGCTGGCCTGTATCCAGGACACAATGCTTTCTCACCCAGCAAAACTCACAAGTCATTTGAGAGGATGCCAAGGTAAAAAAGATATATTCTTCGGTGTGGATCTAATGCTAACGCAGCAGATAGCTTTGAAGGGAACATACAGAGAAGTGCGTATGAGCACACTTCACAGTGTTAGGCTGCGAAACCACACACTTCACCAGACAGAAAACACACATGGGGCTTTGTAGTGAAGAGGGAGATGGAGCATCCTGCTGACCCGTGATGGAAAGACCGTACTCGAATGTTAACAAAGGGGCTGACTTCTCTGCTATTAGCCAGGCATCTGAAGGGCAGGATGCATCTATCCTGCATCTCTTCTCCAGGTCGGCAACCTGCTGTTACATGCAAATGTGCCAAGGAAAAGGTCAGCAAAGGACTAAGTACCAAAGGGCTGCAAGAGAGGGGAGGAGGGATCCAGCTGAATGTCAAGGGCTGAAATGAACCTCATGTTTTCCAGGCAGAAAGGCTGTCAGCCTGCAAAATGATTTTACAGGCACCGGTGCCAGACACACAGATGATGGGATGGCTGGGCACAAAGGAGGGAAGTATCGACTGGTGGATTCTTCAAAGATGGGAATAGCAGAGACCCATCAATCCAAGTCACCAAGGGAAGGTGAGTTATTGTCTTACACACGCTCTCGCTCACACACACATAGAGACACTTGCAATTGCTTTGCCAATTTGGCTCCAGTCTTCCACTGACTCATAATACACCTACTCGATCATTTCTAAGTCAAGGGCTGTCAGTGCATCCCACCAACTTGATCAAATAAAGGCTCCGGTACCAGATAATCCCCCCAAACCTTTCTATTCATGCAGTGCTAAGATCAGGCTGTACCTGTTCCTTCTGTAGTCAGTGTAGCAAGAGATGAGTTTCTCCAGGGGGTGACTGATCCTTTCCTAACAAAGGTGCCTAAGATATTGCGGCTGAACTGCCCTTGGCATGTCTGGATTTCTCTAGAGTGCCTAGCTGGCCAGCTTAGACGTGGGCTTGCATTACAGCAGTTGATACTGCTCTCCAAGTGATGGCAATAGTCCTCATTCAAGAAAATCTCCTTTTCCTGCTCTTTGCATTTCAGTGTAGCTGCAGGAAAGAGAAATGTTGCTTTGGAGCTACTGCGCTGGCTGTCTCAGAAACCATCGATTCTCTTGGAAGGTCTTCTATTGTCATCTTCTCTGTGTCTCTAGACCATACAGTCTCTGCCATAACAGAGCCTGATGGACGCTCATTTTTTCCCACTCTTCTTTCCTTCCCTCCATTTGGATGACATTAATGTAAGGCTTACTCAATGTAGTGACAAAGTTATAGGCCCTTCTCTAACATTTTGGATGTCACAGCTTTGCTTTGCTAGGATTTGTGATTTTTACAGAAGGTAGCTGTACAGTGTCCAAGCACAGCAGTGTCTGGTTACCTGCACCACCATCACTGCTCCAGGCCTGGTGTCATTCTGGGCAATGTGTCTCATGCATGCGGTATTTAAAGCACAAGTGTTATTCCTGTGGGATCAGCATACACATATCCTGAAGGGATGTTATCCTCATTAAATAGCTTTATGAAATAAAGCCACGGGAGCAGACTGCCCAAAGTCACTTGGCCAATGTAAACTCCATTGACACCAGCCAAATCCACAAGCCACCTTATTTCGTTGATCTACAATGACATTTTCACGGCCAGAGACCTGCAAACTACCAAAATGGCAAGATGTGAGCTAAGAAAGACCCAATGTGCTACTATCCATGTGATGCCTCCATTGCCTTCCACTCAGTGAAGGTCTTCTATACTTGCTCAAGCCTACAGAAGCAGCAATGGTCCCTAACCCCATGAAGGGACCTGTCCTCGAACAAAACCTCCATTAGCTCAGCAGTTCAGCAAGGTAGTCATGCTCCATTGCCTGGGGAACACTCTGCCGTTTAAGACTTGCTGAGCAAGCCCTATAAAAATTAACACGTCTTGCCAGGGAGACAGTAGAGGATGATTAATGAACACAGCCAATGAAAGGGGGGGCAGGGAATCAGGGGAATAGATTTGCTAAATTGACAGCATATAAAATGTTTGTTCCTGCCTGAAACAGCAAGGTTGGCAAACCCTATCATGGGCCAGTAACTTGGGTTAAGTGAGAAGGCCACGGACCCGTAAATTGTCCATCATCTATATTCAGATGTACAGGCTTGTAGCCTCTCTGGTCCAGTGAACCCAGTAATGAAAGACTTTAGACCTGTCTAAGGCATAATATTGAGTGCCCTGGTTGTTCTAGCTCTGATAAGATTTTAGATGAGGATTAATTTTGTTAATGACGATCTCAGTGCATACCTCTCCTTCTCATTCAAGTGTTATCGTGTGTGCTTTCTGCAGAAGTGAGGACCTTGAGGGATGTTCAAGAGAGACTTTTATCCCATGAGAAAAAACAGAATAACTGAACAAAACAAGGGAGTATTTGGTATCAAATGATTTGGCCCAAAGAAAAATACAGCATCATGTGAAACTTGCCCAAAACATTTCTAGTGTTATTTTTATCACTTTTTTTTTTCTCCTTAGAAAAGTTAAAAAGGAGTCTGCTGAGGTACTTATTTTTCCCTCCCCTGTAGCTCAAGTGGCTGAAAACTTTCTATCAAGTCTTTTTCTCCCCATTTTAGGAATAGGTATCTCCTTGGCCATGAGGGGGAGCAGATCTGTGATGCTGATGAGCACGGGAGCTCAACTGCTAATTTGCTACTGCCGAGTGTTTCACAATCATGAGGAAAACATTGTCAACGCAAGTCCTCACCTCCACTCCCCCCCGCGTCCCTTCCCCTCCTACCTCCGACGGAGGGGGTCCTTGTGCGATGAAGCACAGCCTGTGCCACGCTGGTGATGGTCCCGACCCCGCTGAGGGCTGTGTTGCGTCCTCCCCTCCCCATGCTGGATGCTAGTGCTGCCGTCTAATGTTTTTCTGCGTGTTCTCCATAGTGCACAGGCCTGATAAAGGTGCTGCTTGCTCATTTCTGAAAGCAGTACCAATTCCCCCAGGGACAAAAAATTCAACCAGTAAAATCCTCCACATGTTAAAATGTTTCTGTCGAGTAGATCCTTTCCCGACTCCTGGAGGCTGGGAATTACTTTTATTTCTCCCGGCCACATTTTTCCAAGACATCAGCCTTTACCTGCTGATCGCAGGTTGGGCAGACGTTCACCTCCACAGAAAAACGCCTCCGGGAAGTCAGTACTCAGGGGCTGGAGGACTACCCCCGTGCCTCTCTTATTGGCAACGACTTCCCTCTTTCATTAAGTCTGACATCTGCTATTGATATCAATTATGATAATTAATGAAACATTTCACTGGCTGTGGCTGGCGATCTGTCAGCAGTTTCACACTGAACACTGGTTGATGGTGTTAGTGGGAGCACAGAGGAGTTATTTAGGTAGCTCTGTTGGATTAGGGGAGCAGTGGGATCAGAAGATCTCATTGCCAGCTGTGCTAGGACCCCCTGTGAAAAGGCAGATGGGAAGGAGAAGGAACCTGTAGAGACGTGATGGATGGGGGTCCTGCACTAAGGCAGAAAAGGGAGGAGCTCCAAGAAAATTGTTTAGGGTCTTCCCCCTCCCTGTTCTACCTGTTCATGAAGTGCCTTACAAAAATTGCACTGTCTTAAGTCCTGGGATTTTCAAATGAGACCAAGTGCTGGGTTTCGATTTCTCTCAGCATTGGGCACCTGGATTGCTCAGGCACCTTTGAAGTTTTCCAGGCTCTCTCCCTGCATCTTGCTGCCCAGAAGCACCCTAACAACCTAGCCTTGCAAAATCAAGGTGCCCAGCAGATGCAGTAAACGCTGGATGCGCACAGTGTCTTGAAGACCCTGGGGTGCTTCTGAGAGTGCTACACACCATTCCCTGCAGCTCTGTCAAATCTCCCAACCCATTTTTCTGCGGAGAAGCTTCCAGAGGAGACATTGTCCCTTGTCAGCACAACAGTTATTTGTTCCAGGAGGTCAGTAGGCAGCCAGGCCCCAAGCTGTCCTACCGCTCTTTACACGGCAAACACAAAGGGCTGGTTTTACCGTCCTTGCAGAGGAGTAACACACAGTGCAGGACTCCCCTGCACCTCTGCAGACCCCCCTTGTAAAAAAACAGATTTCAAAAGCATGCATTGTTCCGCTGGCCTCATCTCTCTCTCCTCTGAAGACAGCCTGCTAAACTGGGTTTGAGGATGCCCTTCTCTCTCTGCACTGGGACCGTGGCCCTGAGTGACCAGCTCAGATGGAGACATTTATGCTGTCCCGTGGGAACCGGGTGCAGAGCACCGGGAGCAATAAGGCACCACAGGCCTGTGTCCTGGTTTCAGCTACGATGCAGCTGATTTTCTTCCCAGTAGCGACTGTGTTTTGGATTTGGTATGTGAAGAATGTTGACAATACACTGATGTTATTAGTTGTTGCTAAGAGATCAAGGACTTTTTTCAGCTTTTGCTAATGTGCAGGTGCAAAAAGCTGGAAAGGGCATAGCCAGTATAGTTAATCCAAACTGGTGAAAGGAAGTATTCCATACCATAGACATCATGTCCGGTAAACCAGTATATATGGACTGTGGGCCTTGTTCATTCGTACTTTTGTTTGTTTGTTCATAAAGCTTGTTGGAGCTTGGGTTCCGACATCGCTGCTGGGGAAATTGCTGTTTGAGATCGCTACTCGGGATCATTCCAAGATCACTCATGGTTTCGCTCCATAATCATTGCTGTATGTACAGGCTGTATCAATTGTCGGGTCTTTGGGTGGTGAGAAATTGTGCATCGTTCATTTTGTCTATTCTGTTATCATTATTTTATTATTATTATCTTTTCCTTTGCTGTCCTAGTAAACTGTCTTTATCTCAACCCATGAGATTCCCGTTCTTTCTGATTCTCCTCCCCATCCCACCGCGGAGGGAGGCGGGGGGAGTGAGCAAGTGGCTGCTTGGTGCTTAGTTACTGGCCAGGGTTAAGCCATGACAGACTGAGCATGAGCACTGGGAGGACGTGGTTCTTTTATTATTGCTCAGATTAGGTGTACAGACTTCGGTGTGGTGCTTTGGTTCCTCTAAAGATGCTCAGCAGTTTGCTGCTGTATATAAATGAAGAGATTACGAAGGGTGTCCCAAGACATCGGGGGGTTATGAAGCTCCTTCCATGTCCAGTCAAAGCACTTGTGGAGTTCTCAGTTACGGCCTCCTCATCGTATGAATGTCTGACATTTCATAAGCTGCTTTCTCTTGACAGGCTAAGAGAGATAATTCCGAGTAATTTCCCATGAGAAGTGAGGGAGAGTAGGGAGTCACAGGGTGTTCTGGTTTTTTTTGGAAATATCTTGGAACATCCTAGAAAAAAATGTCTGTAATTTCAAGCTTCTAACTTCCTTTAAAATTCTCCTGTCCCCAAGACTTTACTGTTGTTTTAAAGTTCTCGTGACCTTTATTTTCTCTCTTTAGCTTCCTAAGTAATAAAACTGTAAGGAGCAATATGGGATTTGAGGTTTTGGGGGGTTTTTTCCAACTTGAGACAGAATGGTATTTGAAGTCACAAGGTGAATGAAGCAAGATTTAAGCTGAAGAGACGCTGTAGCAGTCCTGGAGCTGACTGATAGCAAAACAAAAGCAGTCAGTTATTAGGAGACACAAATCACTCTAAAAGATTAAGTACTGAAAATAATAGCCATGCAGACCTTGAAGGAAGGGATGTCAGAGGCAAAGGTCATTAATTGACTGGTGAGATTTTTGGCTAAAAGTTACTGGGGAATTATCTTTCTTTTTCTAAACAAAGAAAAAATACATCCAGCTCTACTATCAGTGGCAGTGGTGGTGTACGGTGATTGCTGTGTTGACTGTGTCTCGTTTCACTGTTAATTCACTGTTCCAATGGATCCAAAGTAATTATTCTTCCTTGCAATTTTTCTATTTTATTTTATTTATGCTTTTCGCACTTCTGTAGTGCTCTTGCTGTCTATCTGAACATGAAATGAGATTAAAAATGCTCAGCAATTAAGAACTCTGGATGATAAATGAAGCATATTTAATCCCACAAATTGCCTGTATGTGCTCATCAGGTGAGGCAGACAAACGGATCAAGTATCCGGTAGAAGTGGCATCTTTCAATGCCCTGGTAATACACACAACAAAACAGAATCACAAAATCACAGAATCACTAAGGTTGGAAAGGACGTGTAAGATCATCAAGTCCAACCATTAACCAACACCACCCTGCCCATTAAACCATGTCCCACAATCCACATGATGAGGCAAGATGAAACCCTTCACTTTGCCACCACATGGGAATAACAAAGTCCCAGACAACACCAGAAAACATGTTGGGGACCAGGGCTGGAAAGAAAGTAATGAAAAACTAATTTTTATTGTTATTTTTTAAAGTGTGCCTTGCAGCGTGAGGCTTGGGAATGGCTCAGGAGTCACAATGGCACAGATGTCGAGGAGCCTCTCTGTTCGCACGGCGCTGTGAATCACACTCACCCTGTTTTGCTAAAGAAATGTAGGCCAAAATCATGGGACCTCGCAAAGCTTCACCTAGCGTCAGCGTCTGTCCCTCAACACATAGGCATACATCCATGGTACATAAATAAATGCAAACACCTATGTCCTCCAGACACCTGGAAGTTCTTCAATCGTCTTCTCGATTGTTCCCTTCTTGTGACATATTTCTCTGATTTCTGCATCATGTGTCCAAACGTGGTGATGATCCTTTTGATCCTCAAATACGTAATTCTGCTCTACACTACACCGTAGGCTCCATTTTTCAGAAGAAAATCGAAACCTTAGACCAGCACCACTGCCCACACATCTAGCTTCACCAGAAACTCCAGATGAAGACTTTCAGCAAAATGAATCTCCGATATATGCCAAGTGCACTAGTTAAGCTGTTTTAAACTCTTTAAAACTCTTCTTGCTCAACTCTTTTATTCAGAGCCAAAGTGGCATAAATCAGTGTGGTACACTCCAGTTCCAGAGGTTTTCTCTTCACAGTGAAATTGCAGAAAATGGCATGAATTTCTAGGACATTAGCTGCTCTGTAGGGACTCTCCAGACTAAGGCCAAGTTTTGTGCTTTCAAAGTAGAGTAAGCAGCAGAAAGTTACTCTAAACCACATCAAAAATAACCACAAAGAAAGTGCATTCTAAGTTCATCCCTTCCCGTTCTCTGTGTATCAGCCAGCCAAGGACAAGTGAGCTAAATTTGGGCTGCTCTGCTTCTAAATACGAGTGTTTACACAATGATTTAACGCAGTTTAGCTAATCCACTTTAAATCCCCAACCTTAATTAAGTGCAATTATTAACTAGTGGATTAAATTTCTCCGCACCCTCTGTGGAGATGAATCTTACATGAAAAAATCTTTCAGCGGTGTGGGGTTTGTTCTGCAAATGACAAACAAGAATTGAGGGGGGAGTTGACCAAAAGAAGTCCTCCCAAACTTACCTCGGGCCTTGGTAAGCAGTGAATGCATGAGATCTAGCCAGAAATTGCCAGAAATTGCCAGAAATTGCCAGAATTGCTCCTGCAATTTCTTCCCATTCTGCTCACTGGGACTTTGATCCTCTTCCATTATGCATAAGCAGGTATTGCCTGCCCCTCACTCCTCTAAAGGTGCTTTCTGTTGCTGGTGACAACACACTGACTTTTTTATTCTCCATACACACATCTTTGGGTTTAATAAGAATTCACATCTCACTCCTGGTTACAATGTGTCATTAGCAGTCATTAGAAGTTAAAAAATAGTCATTATTTTTCTCAAAAACGTAGATGCAAACAATATAATTATAATTTAATTCTCACTTTTCATCTTGATACTGCTCAAAGCTTAACCATTTGAATTGAAACCACTACTTTTTGCTTCACTTATCATTTAGTCCCATATTCTACTGTTAAGGAGAGACGAGAAAAATAGAGAAAGGAAATAGAAACCTCAAAAAATCTTCATTTTATTTCAGTGCAAATCCATTTCAATCTAAATCTATTTTCTTTTTGTTTGTATTGAAATGGAAACTAACCCAGACACTTTCATGAAATATTGAAACACATGGATTACTACAAATATTTTTTCTTCTAAAATGCACATACTGTTTGTAATTCTATTTTTCATTGGAAAATCCTTCAAATCAAAGAAACTTGCCAGCTCCAGAGAGGGAAGTGTACGGTAGCTACATATTCATTTATCATTTCATGCTGTTCAAACAT
This sequence comes from Podiceps cristatus, assembly GCA_000699545.1. NCBI lineage: Eukaryota > Metazoa > Chordata > Aves > Podicipediformes > Podicipedidae > Podiceps > Podiceps cristatus. The sequence continues at coordinate 33,019 of KL278167.1, read as the reverse complement.
GTGCTAAATACTTTATAGAACAAATAAAAGATAGGCAGAAATGTTTGCCCCAATGAAAACAGGAAAAACCCAGGGATTTAAACCAGAATTTCATTCTGTCCCTGTTACAAAATATTTCCAAACTCAGGCTCCTCTCAGTGTGCACACGTTACGTCTGAGCCAATTCCCATCAAAGAGAATAAGATCAGATTGCAAGACTAGGGCCCAGGTACTTGACAGTTATTAGTTCTTAGTCTGAAACGTAAAGTATTTTCTATCCTTGCTAATACAGATAAAGTTGATGGTGCATTTGTTCAAATATTCCTCAATGAAAAAAAAAATATATATATTGAGGTTGTCTGGAGTGATTTCCTAAATCATGTAGAACTAATTGAATTGTTTTGCCTGTGAAATGTGAAAGTATTTTTGAAAAACTAAGACCAAAAAAGGGTCTGTTTCTTTTGAATGAATTAAATGTTCCAAGAATTAATTTATTTTCAATTTAATTAAAAAAAAAAAATAAGGAATAAAAAAGAAAAGAAAAAATGAAACGAGGCTGTCTGCTCCTGTCTTCTTCAGTGGTATTTGAGGACCATTTCTGGAGCATGTTGCTGGTCCGGTCACAGCAGAGCTGAAGATGCTCCACTGTGGTTGCACTTCAGGTTGGTGATGGTGTAAGAGAGCCGCTTGCTTCTTTCCCACCACAAGGATACAGCGGCAGTCATTACCTTTTTATTATATATATATTATTCTTTCCTGCTTATCCTTTTTGTTTGAACTTCTGCATGAAAAAATGTAAAACATTTGAAAATGTTGTTAAGGGAGGAAAGGAAATCAATGTATGTGACCTTCGCTTGGCAGCCTTCAAAAGCAGTAAAAAGCACCAGAACCAGGAGGCCTTCCGTGTGTTTAGCTGTGATTTGTAGCCAATCTCCTCAACTCCCAACTATTCCATGAGTTTCATGCATAATGCAGCAGCAGTTTTGATTGAAGTCAAAAAATCTGCTGACAGAATGTAGTGTCAGGCATCTGGGGAGATGTCTAATTAATTATTATAATTGACATCCACACCAGATGTCTGATATATGACGGTCTCTTTGTTGATAAAAGGTTTCGGTAATTCTGTTTGAACAGCACTTTCAGAACAATATGTTTTCCATTTAGGTCACAGGGAAAAAAAAATATATATATGATTTATTTTTTTCAGGAAATTGAATTCTGTCGGATAGCAGCATTCTTTCGTCTTGCCTTCCAACTTCTAACCAGCCTTGAAAATGCATGGGATGAAGGGTGCAATGGAAAAGCATTCATCACAGTGTTGACCACTGATCAAAAGCACTTAGCTGGGAAGTGCAGGATCTGCCATCATCTTTTATTCTCTATAGTCACAAAGAAAAGAAGCTGATCTGACATCTGTAAAAAAATAATAATAATAATAAAAAAAAAAGTGAAAACTTCAATCAAAGAGCCAGTCTCAAAAGGAAAGCCGATACGTTAGGTTATCAAAGAAGGTCAACAGCTTTTGAGTTCTTTCAAGTCATTATAATACTTCCAGAGCACTTCGTATTGAGAAGGGACAAAGCACACTGTAACCTGAGCCTTTTGGCCTCAAATTCAAACCAACTCTCAGCCCAGAAACTTTTAGTAGTAAGAAATAGCTTGCCCAGTTCTCTGCCTTAGTAATCCACATTCTTCTGCATATCTTTACTTTTCTTTTTGGCTTGAGCTTGCTGAGAAAAGGCCTTCTTACAGCGTGCTCGCTCTGGAGAGAAGCAGGAATTATCAGTCCCTCAGAAAATCCAGTTTTGTGAGCTTTTCAGAGTATTGGATGGATCTCAGAAGTTTCATTTCAGAAAATGAGCACCTTCCTTGGGACATGGTTATGCCGACCAGATCTCTGCACTGATTGAGGTTCATCCACTGCTCATTAACATAGTTCAATAACAGAAACTTACCTTTTGCACATGGTTCCTTCCCCATGCCAGACAACTGCCTTGATGTCTGGCAGTGCTTAGGAAGCTGCCCTGCTAAACGGGCAGGGTGCTCCTATCATCCTCTTGCTTCATGAGCCAGGTGAATCAGCTTCAGCCATCCCCAGAAGCTGTCTTGGGCTCAGATGTGAGGTGACCCTAAAGAGAGCAGAGAGGGCTCCTACACCTTTCCATCACCTGAAACTGCCTTCTTTTTCTTACAGCCTTATAATAGGTCTATGTGATTTGGGGGGATCAGAAAAGTTCTGCCTGTGCTCATTCCAGATGTGAGTCAGCTCGGAAGCAGAACACGTAGATTGTCAGGATAACATGGACCTGCATTCAGGCCAATAAGCACTACCCAGTTTTTAATCCATATTAATGAAAGGTTGGCAAGCTGGATGCCTCCATCAGTGTAAAGCCTCTTTAAAGTTAAATAAGGCTGTTGACAGCCACACTGATTATTCTGTGCCCAATCCTGAGTGCATCAGTTACTGACAAATTTTTCAAACCGTCTGGTGGATTTGACCTAAGCTTGGTGTAAGAGCGGGGCATAGTCAGATGAGTGCTTGCGATGCGTTTGGAGATGTTTAAGAAGTTACCTGCTCCCAGCGCCAAATTGCAGCTCCCTGAGCTGGGACATTGTCTCTGACTCATCCCTTCTGGTGCAAAGTATGACAGATTGACTTAAATTGCCTTTTAAAGTTCCCTATCTGGAAGTAACCAAATACACTGTAGATATTTCAAGGTATTTTGATGCCCAAAGAAGCAGATAGGCTTTAGTCATCATTTCAAAGTCTGGAAGTGCTAATTTGCATCCTAGATACCCAATTTCTTTTCCAGATGTGGCTCGCAGATGCGGGGGTATGCAGGCACCTGACCTGACATAGGCACCTAAACAAGAAATGATTTTAATGGGAATTCAGGCACTTGGTGTGGGGCTTCATTTTACCTTGCTTCAATCATCTGAAATGTAAATGTCCTGTCTTAGCGATTTGTGAAAAGTCCCTTTACAGTTACTGAAGAGACATTTATAGTTATTATGCTATAGAGTTATATATGATGGCCCCCATTCTGCGTGGGAGTTGAGTGCCTTGATACCTTTACATGTTTGTCACTCAGGGTTTGCGTCTTTTCTGGAAATAGGACACAGGCATCTATGTTACTTAAACATTGTATTTTCTGAGGGGGCCAAACTAGACCAAAGCTTAACATGAGAACAAAGCCCTAATGTGAAACCAAAACAAGAATTCACATCTCCCGCAGCACGAAGATGCTGAATTTCCAGTTGAAACAGCAGCTTTATACTGAGTGACTAGCATGTTTTGTTTTATGGATACCCGTACTTGCTTAACAGAATAAAGGAGGAAAAGGTACTTGCATGGAGATGTATTCACTTCTGTTCTGTTGGTAGTGATTTGAAACCTTTCACTCCTGTGATGTTAGTGTCACTTTTAATATTGCAAATTTGCTAAGATGCCACGTGAGCGGCGTTTAAGTAATGTCTTTACAGGACTGATGCATGCATGAGTTTTTGGGCAACGACGGCTGTGGCTCTTTTACTAGCATCCTTGCAAAGCATGCAGTCTGCGGCCTCTTGCTTTAATTTTTGATATAAATGTAAATGGTAATTTTAACATTTTAGATACTAACTTGATTTCATCTGATTTTGGCAAGACACGTGCCATGTATTTTACAATTTAAAAATCAGGTTTGAAAATGTCAGCTTTCATGAGCAGGCGGGCTGTGTCATTTACAGCACACCGGAGGCACGCGGCAGATAAGGCAAAGTGGGGCTAAGGAGGCATTTAGAGATTATTTGCATCAGAGAAGGCTCTGAGAGGGATGGCTAAACTATAGAGAAACTGGTTGCCTTAATATGAATATCTAAATGAAATGGTGTTAAACGGCTTCTGACACCACAACTGAATTGCCCCTTGGCTACTAGCTGTGCTAAACATTTAGTAGCGGGATGCAGCGTGCAAGTCCCACTCCTGTCTCCAGTGGAAGAGGTCCACCTGCACTGACAGGGTGACCCCATTCTCAGAATCACGGAATCATTAAGGTTGGAAAGGACCTGTAAGATCATCAAGTCCAGCCACCAACCAACCCCACCCTGCCCATTAAACCGTGTCCCACAATGCCTCATCCACACGTTCCTTAAACACC
>KL278167.1:17408-28799 GCA_000699545.1 Podiceps cristatus | reverse complement strand
GCAACTTGAAGCCGTTTCCTCTCGTCCTATCACTAGTCGCTTGGGAGAAGAGACCAACACCCAACTCCCTGCAACCCCCTTTCAGGTAGTTGTAGAGAGCAAGAAGGTCTCCCCTCAGCCTCCTCTTCTCCAGGCTGAACCCCCCCAGCTCCCTCAACTTCTCCTCATAAGACTTGTGCTCCAGACCCCTCACCAGCTTCGTCACCCGTCTCTGGACATGCTCCAGCACCTCAATGTCCTTCTTGTAGTGAGGGGCCCAGAACTGAACACGAGGTGCGACCTCACCAGCGCCCAGTACAGGGGCACGATCACCTCCCTCCTCCTGCTGGCCACACGATTTCTCCATCACGAATCTTCACTAACCTGCAAGTGAGGAAAGGCCTGAACTCCCGAGCTCTCCCAGGTGTTAACGGCTCAGCACATTCAATGCCAAGTCTTGTTTGTTCAGTTTGGATGGATCAAGCCTAGGAGGGCTGAGCTCCCAACACCAGCTGCTGGTGGCTGCCTCCCACTGCTGTTGGCAATGGCGTTCAATAAATACCCACCTTCTCTCAAGGTGGATACAAGCTTCACCTCCTGTGTAGACACAAACCCCCTTCTCGGCCGCCCCCGGGAAAGGACTTCGTCTCCCTCTGCCTCTTCATCAGTCAGATGTGAAGCCTCACGGAGGGGTGAGCAGAACTGCATCCCACGACACGGACCCTCAGAGAACTGGAAATGGACGAAAGTTTCCAAGACCTGGAGACCCGTGGATGATGTCTCCACCCCTCCTTGTACATCTCTCCTCCATCCTGCACTGTCTGTCCAGTCCTTCCTCTCATTTCAGACCGAGGGCTCACATTTCCAGTGGAATATATGTTACATACGCTACTGGCAGCCGGGCTGAGCCCATCTGCAAGCACACCCTCAGCCTTTGGTGGACCTCGCACTGCAGCCAGAGGCTCAAAGAGAGCTACGTTGCTTTGCATTTTCTGAGCATTGCCTTAGGAACACTTAAGCATTTTGTTTCGGGATGGAGACAACTGCGTCATGGTGAGAGAGTCAACTTAAACAGCTCTAACAGACCAGTTTGTTTAGTTGCTTGTGTTTCAAAGCACTGGGAAAGTGTCCCCGAGGCCTGAGTGGGACGGGACTGGGAAGCACAGGTGGTACCAGGGTACCCATCACCCACCCTTCGTGTCCCACTGATGCTGAAGAGGTTGCACAATGAGTACCCTGAAAAGGACAAGCGAAGTTTCCAAGGGATGCAAAAAGGAGCAGAGAACACTTTTCTGAGCACGAGTGCAAAGTCTCCCTGTCAGACAGTCGCTCCTGTGGACTTTTGGTGTGTAGGCTGCTAATTAAGAAACCAGAGGCCTGAAATCACTTGCTTTTATCCTGCAGTTTTTCTCTTGTAAGGATCTCCTGGGGTTCAGTTAGTCAGCACATTGAGGGGATTAGAGAGCCCTGGGAGATACCTTCAGAAATACTAGGGAGCTAATTAAAGCAAGCAAGGGGAGCTGGCCAGAGAAACAGTTTCACAAATACACAGGCATTCAAAGGCACAGGCAGAAAATGCAAGACAAGGAGAAAGATGGAGCTTTAAAGAGAGACAAACGAGGGAGACAGCAAAAGAGAGACCACCTGCAAGGAATAAGAATTGTTAGCAACTTTCTTCTTCACCAGCAGCCATGTTTTCCCTCGAGATTTTGCCCACAGGAACAGCACTATGGCCATTATGGAAATTTTCTCTAAAACAACAGGAATCGTTTGCTCACTTCCAGTCATTAACAGCTCTGTTCCTCACACCCAGCTGCTGTGTGAGCACACAAGGCAGTGGGAACTGGTAACGCTGCCTTTCCTTTTGGTTCCTGAACATTTCTCATTGCAAGATCCTGGTTTGCATAATTTGTTAGAGCACCGGAAAATTTTAAATATTTGGCTTCACATTTTCTTGTTTGCAACAGGAAACACATTTTAGTGAAGTGCAAAGTAATATTGAATATGTCTGAGAAAGGAGTCAGAGGAAAATAAATGGGTTTACTGTTTTATAGAAATATCTACCATGATTCATTTAATAGCTCTTGCTATTTGAGTAAGGAACCTGAGGTTTGGAGGTAAAGTCTCCTTTGTATCAAACATTTGGGTTTGCCATCTGTTCCTCTTCTACTGAGTTGTAAGGCAAAAAGAAATCCCAGTTCACACAGTCATGTTAGAGGCTACAGGCTGTGTCTGTCAGAGCCTTTCTGTCCTCCGTAGTGATGGGGAGGGCAGTGTGGGACAGCCAGCCTTAAATCCATGGCAGAAAGGGGTTTAGAAGTCCTCGGAGGTTTCTAAGACCTTCTTGAGTTGGTGACAGTCCCAGAGGCTGGGCAAGAGACCTCCGGACATCCCTCCCCACGGCTGCCTCTAAGATTTTATTTAGTGAATAGCTGAGTCCCACTATTGTCTCTTATCTCCAGGGGCCGGTCTGCCAAAAAGATAAATGGCCCAGCAGTGCTGCTAGCTGCTCCCTTTGCCCTGAAATACGATGGAACCGCTCGAGGCTTTAAAATTAGTGCTTATAAAAGGTGAGGGGGAGGGAGGAATGAATGAATGTTGAGAACTATGGAAAAGCATATTGTTTGTGCAAAGTCAAATGCTTGAAAAAACAGAAGCAGCAGCGACGAGGGTGCTCTCCTCTTCCTCTCGCACTGGAATATTACACCAGCCCACAAGTGGGTCCTGAAGTGGTCTCGAGCCCGATGCTGATGGTGCTATAGGTGAACTCAGCTCTGAGGAGCAGATGAGTTGGCTCACTCTGCCCACAAAAAAATACAGCCATGACTCAGAAATGCAAGTTAGAGTACTCTCCATGCTGAGAGGGTCCCGGGCAGCAGGGATGATGGAGAGCCGGTCGCAGCAGAAGGTCAGTGAAGCAAACCAAATTTGAGGGGAAGGGTTCACTCTGGAGAGGCTGAGAGAAAACAGCAATCGTGGCAGTTAGCAAAATAATAAATAAGCCCTCCATTTTTCGTGAGAGAAATGGTCACAGCTGAGCAAATGCCTAGCAATGGGCTGTCTGGTGTGAATGATGGATAGAGAGAAGAACAAGGCTAGATGAGGTTTCATGAGCAAAGTAAATACATAAAAGCATCCACTTGGCAGGAGAGCTGTGATGAGTGGGATATTTGGAGGTGGTTCTCTGAACACATGCCCCTTAGCAGGGAGAGGCTCTCTCGGCTCATAACAAGCCCATGGAATTACAGAGATTCAGGGAGGATAAAACCTTCTGGGTCAACTTTTGTAAATGATTTTGTCCAGAAAATAGAAATTAAAAAAAAAAAAAATAAATCTTTTACCCTGCCATGTTCAAACTGGAACATTTTGACTGTTTCAAAAACCAGGGCTTTCATTTCAAAATGGACTTACATGTTTGAAGAGTAAAAAAAGTCACACAATTCAAGCTGAAATATAGAGGTTTTGTTTTGGACCAGGCAAAGGCTGATAGTCAGCTTTAACCTTCTTGAAGCTTGGAGAGACTGAGGCCTGAGGAGGTGCCGCTTCGTACACAAGAAACATCTATTTGTAATAAGAGCGAGAATTAACTATTTTTGCCCCCTGAAATTTAGCCACAGACTATCGTGGGTTTCAAAGGCAAGTGGGCAGGCGAATGGGAAGTGAATCCATGAAGGGCTATTAAGTACAAAAACATCAATAGGCAACTGCAAGCTGAAAGTGCTTGGGAAAATAGCAAAACAAAGTACTCACGGTGTTCTTATACACATCTCTTGGTGTCCACGTTAACCGCTTTGAAGATAGAAACCTGGGTTACCTGTACCTTTGGTCTGACCCATAATAGCTTCTCTTGCGTATCATAAACTGAAACCAGAAATGCTCTTGTTTTATTCCTCTATTTCCAAGCCTGAATTGAGTCATGAACTGAGTCATTTCTGCTGCAATTCCAGCTCCTGCCACCGTCAGACCTAGTTCCCACTGACCTCGCTCCTTAGCCTCTCTGCTCCTTCAGTTTCATCTCTTATACCAAAACTTATACAAATAATTTAGGTTTTCTCCAATGCTTCTTTCCTCTTGCACCCTGCTAGCATGGTGAGTTATGAGCCATGTAGCACCCGTGACAGGCCCGTGGCTCAGCAGCGTCTGGGGAGCAGCACCGCAAGGCAGGTACTGGTGGAGGTGAAATCTTCCAACAAGATGCTCCAGATTCCAGAACTGCTGATTTTTTTGACCCAGTCAGGGCTAGTTTCCAAATCCCACTGTTAACTTTTGCCCCAAACTTTCCCTAATCTGTCATCTTCATCTCCTAAAGGAATGGTGAATTCGTTGGTTTGGCAGTCAAACGAGGCATGCAGGAAAACAAACACATTTGAGAGGAAATTAAATGCATTTTCTAGGGTTATTAAAAAAATATACAAAATCCTCTTTTGCAACAAGATAAACATGCTGATTGACCCAAAATGCCATGCTCGGCAGTCCTGGTAGCTTGCTTAGCCTCTTGGTTTAAACTCTCCTTTTTCACTTCCAACATAGGACTTTTTTTTCAGCAAATACTGTCTTTCACCTGAAAAGGCAAAGGAGCCCACTTTGAAAAAACTGTAATGAAGCCTCCTCTCATGCAGCGACGGGCAGGGTGGAGAGCCGCTTCCCAGAGCCCTGGAGTGGCACCAAGCCTCTCTCCTGCAACCTGCAGGCACTGCCTGCACCCTGCCCGCACCCTGCCTGCACCTCGTCTGCCTGCACCTCACCTCCCAGCTCTGCTCATCGGGGTATGCAAATAGATAAACCGCCAGCTGAGATTCAGCGTGTTATCTAAAATTGGTATCTCCCTGTCTTCCTAGTCCCCAGGACCTCATTTGCCGATGACAATACTTTAATGAAAAGCCGTACTCATCCCTTTTCTTAAGATTAAAGAAATGGCAAACAGTATTGTATCCCCAGCATGGCCAGGTGGAAGAGGGGGTGGCAAGCATTAGTCTCTGAACCCGGGTTGGTTCTTATTCTCCTGCTCTTGCATCAGACTCTGCAGTGAAACACTGGAAGGGAGTTTTTGGTAAGCTCTTGTGGCCACGACAGAGGACAGATGTCACGAGATGGTCTTTAAGTAGAGGTAACTGTTGGACTCGTACATTGTCTAGCTCTCACTGGTTCATGTGGGTGAAGGGAGAAATTCCTCTTAAACACAGGGCACGGTTATTTCTTTCCCTGTTCTCATGCACAAGTGAATACACAGCCCCGGTTGTGTTATTTCATGTTCTCTTCATCCCACCTTCGTGGGGTGGATGTTTCAGCCCGCTGCCTGCAGCTGCAGGACTTGCCTGAGACTCTCACTGATAGCCCGACCTTTTTTGCAAGCCTGCTTGTTCGTGTAGATCCCCGGTGATGTGAATAACTCAGAGCTCTGGTTGTGGGCTTCCCTGCTAGGAGACTCCGCATGATTCAAGCCCTGCTCCCCTTGAAGTCAGGTCCCAGTGATGTTCTACCTTAGCCTGATGGCCGTGATGACCCTGCAGTGAATGGGGCAACACAAAGTGGCTTACGACATTTTTATTTCCTTTGCCTGTGAATGTCTTTGTTTCAGACCCTTTCAGGACATAGGGCATAGAAACCAAGGTAAAGTTTATAACACGGTTCCTCCCTGTGCTTCTCCAACACCAAAGGTTTTCCAGAACAAGTCTGTTTGATGAGGCAATTCCAGTCCTCCAAGGGAGCTGTAATTCAGTAACCAAAATTCAGTATTGTTTAGGCAGCTGTTATTCTGAGCAAAGTTTTGATCACTACCTTTATGACATTGTAATTTCAGCAAAAGGATGGTCAATATAGATGGCTGTACAACAAAATACTATAGCATTACAAGTAATAGGGTTGTAAATAGTCTTCTCAACACCCTAACCTTAATATACAGCTACAGTCAGTTTGGTTGTTGCAATACCCATCACAGCAGCGTGGTTGCAGGGCAAATTACTAGCATTCGGTAAGTGTTACCAAGAGACTCACAAGCAGTACAAAAGTGTTATGTTTTTCCACGCACAGAGTGGAACAGATGTCTTCAGCGGTGAAATCCCCCCTGTGCCAAGGACAACACAAGCTGCCTGGATGCTGGGCTGGAAGGCGATAGAGCTTAAAATCATCTGTTTCGGGTCGGCTCAAGATCTGCCCACGTATTATCAAAGTCAATAATAGATGCCTATAGGGAGTATCGACACAGGATACGTTTGAAGTGGTGGTTCCCCAGTTTAGCTTGGTAACTCTTACCCTGGGGATATCCCAAGCCAGAGGTAGGGGCTGTGTATTTCATAAGCCTTGATCATCTTTCTCCATCCATGAATTTGCCCAGGAGCTATTTGAAGTCTCTTCTATCTGCACCCACATCCTCTTGCTCCTGCTTCCCAAGCAGGGCTAAATCATCCTGTCAACTAATTAAGGCGCTTTCAGCCACCTTCCCTCACCTATGCAATCGTAGGTGTCAGCTGAGGGGGACATTTAATTTAACTGTAAGGTGAATGAGAGTACAGGTAGCTAACAGGTAGCGGATCTCTCCTTGATCACGGTGGTTGTTAAAATATCCCCAGGGGCTGGCTTTAAAAGGAGACCCTTCAAAGGGTTAGAAGGGCAAAATCCATCAAGGGAAGCTGATAGGACATGGAATAGTCAAATCCTCTTTTGAGCCATGCAGGGGAACAAGGTTTGATAACAATCAGAGCATTTACAGTCTCTCAAAGGATTAGGAATGTCAGTCAAACCCAAGGCAGGAAGGTGTTAGTAAAAATAAAATTAGAAAAAAGTAAAATAAAATAGAAGGGAATAAAAGTAGATAGGGGCTGCTCTAGAGGAGTTTGCTAAGTGCTTTCATTGACTTCCACTTTGAATTGTGAACTGAGTCCAAAGTCTATATGGTTTTGAGAAACCATTTCCTTACAGAATGCACAAATAGCAACTAAGAGATGCTATTCTAAGAAGCTCTTGTCACTGTATTCATTCCAAGTTGCAACAGTGAGTTGTGCCAGGATTTTTTTTTTTTTCCAGCCCTGCTAATTCTCTGTCAGCTCTATCCTTCTAGGTATCTAGCTCAATCTCAGACTGTGAAACCACTTAAGAAATTGAAAAGCTTTTGATTCTTAAAAAAGGCAGTAATACAAGTATGAAAAATATAATTTGGGAGTGGATGTAATAACATTCCTACAGGCATTCAAGCAAAGAAAAACCCTTCCAATGAAATCTACCCCACTCTAGAGTGGCACAGGCTTAAGCAGGATGCAATTAGGTATAGCAGTTGTGCTGCCCTTGGTCCCAAAAATGGACTTTACCCTTAAGAGGGTGTAGGACCTGTCAAAACTGCATTTTGAGGGAAAATCTATGTTTTCAACAGAACTGGATTTTTCAAATGACCAACATCTCTAGCAGAAAGTGTTACCATTTCATCAGAAACGCCAATGAATTTTTGCCAGGAGCACAAATACCGTTACTCAGAAGAGCGTGTGGTGGCTTGAGGGGATTGCAGAGCAGGTGCTCTGGGACCCACCACCCCAGAGCTCCTCCAGTGCTCTTCTGGCCCCTGCCCGGGGAAGGGGACGGTGTCACCTCTTGGACCACCACAACCACCCAACTCAGGCAGGAGACCAGCAACCTGCAGCACCGGGACTGGAACTCCCATTGCACATCAAGTGGTTTCCCTACCAGAGTCTCAAATGTACGTACATTCAAATATGTGAGCACAATAGAAAAATTCTTTCAGAACTTAAAGAAAAAGAGGGGAGGGGGCTAGTTTTAGCTAGCCATAAAGAGAACTTTGAGTAAGAAATCAGAAAATACAGTGAACATAACAGTGCAAATATATATCTAATATGTAGTGAAAGTTACAATAATTATATAGACTAGTTGATGTTGTACATGTAATAATATACATGTATAAACATTGATATTACACACGTGATAATAAAAATATATTTAGATAAATAACCGTATATACAGTAATAGAAATCACTATATTTTTAATATGCAGCAGACAGACGGGATTTCTGAGGCATCTAAGTATCACTCCTCCTCTTTCCAGAGCAGGGATGATCATGGGCCGCAGCCACGTCAGCGCATCCCCGTGCGGGTTTGCTCTGACTGCCGCCAGCCCGGTACAAGGAAGCCACGCGGACACGTGTGCAAACACACATACGCACACTGTGCTCTCTGCTGGGGATTTGGCTTTGATTTTTACCTGTTTGCTTTAATATAAAGTAAAAGGTCATTTCAGAGTAACATTCCACAGTATTCACTGTTTATTTGTAGATGGATATGCGGCATCTCTCTTATCTGGCATTTCCATGACAAATTAAGTTCCTCAGACACCTTTTTAGGATGCAAAATGATTAATACCTAACACAACTCTGAAATACAATAAACTGCCTATCACTCCTGCATCTCCACTGGCCTGGTTTTAATGCATTTCTCCTCAGGGCAGCTCTGTGGTAGGGCAGAACTTCTTACCCTGTTTTTACACATCGGGAGGGGGTGGACGGCCTTCAGAACATAAAGAGGATTATCTCATTTATCTTAAACAGCACTCACCTTTAAAAACATCCTTCTCTCCAGCACCTGCATATAGACAGGACCGGAGCAATAGTAGGCATTGAATGGCTCCTCTACTTCTGTTCCTCCCACAGGGTTCGCTACATCCCCCTACGCCATCCTCTAGTTCTGTCAAATTTCTTTGAACATGGTCAGGAGGCTGAAAAAGCAAGGAGACACCCAAAAATAGGGTGACACATGACTCAATTTCCTTAGGAAACCAGCCTGAAAACAGCAGGAAACGTTTCCATGCTCTAAGCACAGACAAGAAAAGAGCAACCGCAGCACAAGCAACCAGCACGGGAAGCAGCAGCCCCCCACGCGTTGCAGCTAGGAGCTGGAAGAAATTGCCGACCAATCTTAGAAAGTGTGTGGAAACTCAGCAGCTTCGAACACACCTTGGAAAAAGTGAATTTCATCTTGTTGAAATGACAGCGGATGCGGCTAAGGGACCGGCCGTGGAGCAGAGAGGCCGGGGGGGATGCGGGTGCCGGTGTGGCAGGATGTGCCGCGGAGGATGCAGCTGCCCTCTGTTCCGGCTTGTCTCCAGCCTGGATCCAGGTGGCACTGGAATAAGGAGTATAAGTTAGGGCAATCATGTTGAAGGTTAAATCGTGCTGTTCGGTGAGGGATAACGTCTTTTCTCCATCATGCACATAAACAGAAGGCGACTCGGAGTGAGCTAACACCAAGCAGATCACAGCAGTGACAGGTCGTGTGGCTGGCCAGAAAATGGTTTCCAAGCAGCGATTTTGGGTCCGAAACACAGTTCTGTTAAATTGGAAGCACTTTGCGGGGAAGACTTCAGTGTTAACACTGTTTTCTTGGAGGAAAATCACAACATTCAGCTGTGTCTTTCTCACCCCATTGCAGGGATTTTTTAGCGTTAGTGGTTCATTACTGCGTCTCCACAGCACCTTGATACCACCTACCCCACTCGGGTCACTGTGGCTCATTAGTGTTGGCTAGGTGGTGGCTTCTGGACCAGGAACATTTTACTGCCAGGTTGAAGGACACACTCACTCTAGACAAGCCCCCCAAAAATGCTGGAGCATTGGCCATTCCCATGGTGAGGTCTGAGCCTCCATCCCTGAAACGGGCAATGCTGCTGGAACAAGAGGAAGGAAGGGAGCACAGGAATTAAAGATTCCCCTTTGCGGCCCTTTCCATGTGCTTGACAGGTCTTCATACTTCATGGCTATAAATATCTGCACAGGATGCGCTGCAAAGATCTCTTGAAAAAAAAAAAAAAAATCACTACTTGCTTCTGGTAGAGCAGGCTGAGACCTTACAGGTTTTCAGTGGCTCTGGCAAAGCATAGCGAAGAGAGAGTTACTGGAAATGTCGATGGGAGCTGGTAGGAAGGAATATTGCCAGAAAACATCTTCGAGGAGAAACTAAGTCCTCCAGGCTCTGTGGTCCCGAGTGCTGGACCGCAGGGCATTGCAACGTGGCATCATTATTTTGTCTGGCTGGAGACAGAAGTCACTTGTCTTATTCTCTCTCTCTTTTTTTTTTTTTTTTTCCACTTTTAGCGGGAATCAGAGTTTTTTTACTATACAAATGAGGGTCTCTCTACCGTGGGGAGATTCAGAAAAGCTCATCAAGATTAATTCTTAAAATGGATAAATGAAAGCACATTAAACAACCTATGTAGACACACTCATTTGGAATTAAAGGGTCCATAATTAAGTTTTACTTAATTCACTTTTGAAGTGACTTGAGCCAAATTGAATTAAGGCCACTTTAATTTTAAATGAAAGTATCCAGACCTAGGTTTAATGTAATTTAACTAATCCACTTGCAATTCACACCACTAGTTAATTTTGTATTAATTTCCCCTTGTAGGCAAGCTCTTAAACAGACGGCAGGAACACAACTTTATTTTCCCTTTTCCAACAAGAGAGGGAGACACAGAAGTCCTTTTCCCCCCCCCAAAAAAATGCCTCTGCTCTGTGCAGTTCAACCCCTTTTTGTGCAGTTTAACCCCTATTTACCATGCCTGGTTAAGCCTGACCCAGGGTATGCCAGATGTCTGCAGCGATGTCCTCAGCTGAAAGGAGACAGGGATGCTCTTCTGATGGTTATTCTGAACCAACACTGATGTCCATCTCCCAAAAATGTTCCCTCTTGCAGGATTTTCAAGCTCACTTCCAGGAGAAGGTTTCATGTAGGGTAAATAAAATTTGGCAACAGGCTCTGAGAAGACACTGCTGAGGATTATTGGCCTGGCTTGAGGCAGGATCCAGGCAGACTTCTTGGTGAACTGAAGCAAGGCAGATCCCAAATTCAGGAGAGATGCCATGTGCTGCATGGTGGGACTGGAAAGACTCCAGCCAACAAGCTCCGTTTAATTAATGCCATTTAAAAAGCTACAAAGGTCAATTTTATGTGCCCAGGACTGCAGCAGCAGCATGAGGGTGGTGGTGTTTTTCTGGGTTAATTAAAATAAGGGATCTCTTTGGAGCTTCTGACGATGACAAGTCATTAATAGAGCAACCAGCAAATGAACAAGAAGTCGTGGGGCTGGAAGGGACCTCAAGCGCTGGAGGAAAGAAAGCGTTTGCAATGGAGGGCAAGGGTCAGCACAACTAATGCAGATGGCAGATACCCAAAACTTGCTGCTTTTGGTTTGACCTACCACGGTTCAAATGCAGTTCAGTTCATGCCAAGTCTCCTCAGGGTTTAAGTGACCCTCCTGTAAGGCACATTAACCCCTGGCAGCTTGGGATTCGCCCAGGGAAGGGCTGCGCTCCCGTCAGTAGTAACAGCGACGATTGTTTTTGCCACTGCAGCGTGCGGTGGGCGTTTTGTGGTCACACAGGCTTTCAAAAAAAGAAGATGGTCCCAGATCAA
>KL278167.1:5216-17382 GCA_000699545.1 Podiceps cristatus | reverse complement strand
TGGATGGGTCCTTTCAAGGCAATCTAGTCCGACCCCCTGCCATGAGCAGGGACATCTTCAACCGGACCAGGTTGCTCAGAGCCCGTCCAGCCTGACCTTGAATGTTTCCAGGGACGGGGCTTCATCACCTCTCTGGGCAGCCTGTGCCAGCGCTTCACCACCCTCAGCGTAAGAATCTCCTCCTTATAGCTAGCCTGAATCTACTCTCTTTCAGTTTAAAACTATTACCCCTTGTCCTGTCGCTACAGGCCCTACTAAAAAGTCTGTCCCATCTTTCTTATAAGCCACCACCCATTTTTTTTTTTTTTTAAGAGAAAATAGTCGACTTCCAAAAACATTTTGGGAGTCAAGCAGTTTGTCCATCTATTAATTCCCAAAGGACCGCTAGATCCACACTTCACTTGCAACGTCTCCCTCGTGTGACACCTTTGGCACCTGCCAAAAGGACTAGTAAGGTCGTCTGGCACCTGTCCGTCTTGGTGACGCAGGGGAGGAGAAAGTAGCTCATCCAGGCATTGCATTTTCTGGAGTAAGGAGTGAGGTTTGGGAGGAAACTTCACCAGGAATAGAGCTGGTGTCTAAGCTCACACATCTTTCATCAAAGATGAGAGCTTTCCTTGGCAGGAATTCGGAAGCTGCCTTTCTTTCTAGCCACAAGCCAGAGCGGTTTAATTGAGAAATCCTGCCGGGGAGGTACAGATTGGCTCCAGGGTGCCTCCACCCTTCCCTACAGCACCTTTGATTTCCTAAATCAAACTACACTTCCCAGAAGGCACTTTCCCTGGCAGTGCCTCCAGGCAGGCCCATGGCTAGGGCTAGAGTTTCATTTTTCAGGCATTTGAGTTTTCCCAGCAAGACAAGAGAAAAGACATATTTTGTAAAATACCATTTAATCAAAAGAAAATCGATTCTTATGGGAAAAGAAGAAGAAGAAAAAAAAAAAAAAAAAAAACTCCTTTAAAATGGAATATTTTCAACCAGCCTAATGATAACTATCCCACAGCTCCCCAAATCTGGCTCCCTGCCTTTCACATAAGCATCGAATGGGTAGGAACTCCTGCTGTCAGCATTTTACTTCATTTGTGACCCACCACCTCTTTTCAAATAAATTCCTATTGAATTATCTGAAGTGAGCAGAGAGCAAGGGGGGAAAGGAATTCAGGCTTGGAGGATAATACGGAAGTTATTTCAGCTGGAAGATCGAGTGTATTGCATCCATTTAAAAATCATTTAAAATGGTGAAAGAGGTGTTTTGAACTCAGTGGGAAGTTGATGACTGATTTGAATTCGCGCTCGCACACCCTGTTACGACAAAAGGCTCTCCGGAAAATAAAAGTCTCCAGAGAGATCTCCCGGGATGCAGGAAATGGTACAAATCAAAGCAAACTGGAGGTGCCACACGGGTCTTGCCAAAGCCAGCGGTGGATGGTTCGGGCACCCGCCTTCGCGGAGGGCAGAGGTGGAGCCATCCGTTGCCTGTCCCACCGCGGCAGTCCTCAGCGGGCTCCTCATGCCGGGAAGCGTGTTCCCCCCAAAAAAAAAAACATGCGTGTCCCCAGGGGAAGGTGTCCGCGGCTGGTTTTTCGGCTGAAGCCACAGGATGATGCCCAAATGCAGCGGGGTGGAAAATTAAGCAGAGCTTTGATGCTTTTAGCAGCTTAGTTTAGCTGCTAAACAAGAGCAAGGGAAACACCGTGCCGCCAATTCCCGAACAGGGTCCTGCTCCCCCCGTGGCCATTTGCTGCTGCATCAGCCCTTAGTTCTGCCTTAGTTTTCCTGTCTGTGGAATGGTGACAATAAATAATACAGACCCATTTCTGTGATTGATTTGAGCTCTCTGGATCCAAATTGCTAATAATGGCAAATACTCTTAGAGGTAGTTTAAAGAAACATAGATAATTCAGTTTGTTTTGTACTGTAACTTACTCATGCTGCTTATATACACATATATATGTGTTTCTGTTCATTCTTAAGATTCATTTCATTTTTAAGTGCATGTGAGAAGATCCCAGAGTTCAGCTATACATCTCTTATTATTGATGTTTTTTAAAAGTAAATAAGTGTATGCTATTATGATTTCATCTCCTGTGCCGGAAAGCAGCACTCTGCGTGCACATTACTCTGGGAGACCTGCTGTGTTTATATCCCTTACGAGATGTGTCTTTGTTTTCTGAGGCGCAGAGAGTGTCTTCTCCATTTCACAGCGCACTAAGGATTAACACCCAAACTGTAAAATGCATTGTACTTCCCCTGTTAATCTGTCACATAAAAAACAATGACAACAATCTTCAATTGCCTTCACTGGCTTTCTGTGTTGGTGATTTTTTTTTTTTTTTTTTGCATTTTTGGAAGACAATCGAATATTTCCAGGAGATGGGTGATGTCTTTGGGGGTCTCCAGGCTGCAGCAAGGGTGATCCAAACCACATATAGCCCCCGTTTCACACTGTGCCCTGAAAGACAGATGGCAGTGGACAGTCTTTGACTTGGGAAGCCAGGCCTGAAATCTCTGCTCTTCCTATATAACCTTAAATAAATGAGTTTGTGCTGCAGTTCCCATGTGCAAGACGGGTATCATAGACCCTCTCCAGTCTCACCAGGGCTTTCTTTGGGGCTTAGATGTTAGGACAAAATAGGGTATGTAAATAGATAATACGGGGAGAAAATGCAAGCCCCAGCTGTTTCTTGTTTTTGAAAGAAAAGAATGCCTCCAGCTTAGGAGCTAGTAAAAAGTTCGTAGCATTTTAGATGAGACTGGATTCCCACACGGGGTTTGGAGTGAATTTTACATAAAGTTTGTCTGGAAATATTCCAGCCTGCAGCTGAAAATAAAACTCTGCAAAGGTACTAAACCTTGGCGACTCAGATCCGATCCCAGGCTGAGATTCAAAGCTGCAGAGGAAAGGCGGATAGTGGAGTTCACATTAATTTTAATAAGAATTGGGCATTCAGATCCTGTAAGTGATAGCAGGGGCTATCAGCCTCAAAACCTGTAGAAGCCCCAGCCAAGCGGGATGGCGATTCCGCAAGCTCTGGCAGCTCTAACCACCGGTGGGAGCCAGCAGAGACCCAGCGTGGCACACAACCACCTGCACACGTGTACACCCGCGCCCGCTCCCACAGCATTGCCTTCCAGAAGTGATGGGAACATTTTTTAGCTTGTACACTTTGCGGTTTTTGTGTTGGTTTTTTTTCCCCGCCTGCCTACTAGGAAGCAGGGATTATCTGCAAAATGTGTTCATATGCCTAAGAAAAAGCTATAAACATGCAAATTCCAGTTCAGCAAGTTTTTATGCTGATTGCTAGACCTCTTCTTTGAGCACACCCTAGCAGCATATAGCTTGATGCTTAAGAATTTCTTAGTGAGCAAGCTTCAGCACAGGATTTCTTGCAATGCTGAGAGCGCTCTAGTTATCAGGGAATGAAACTCGGGTTTAGAGGTTCAGACCATTTCTTAATTCAGGCTTTTAACTCAGACTTGCACAAGCAATTAAAACGCTGGTGAGTGCAAAACTTCTGTAAGAACCTCACAAACTCAGACTTGCACAAGCAATTAAAACGCTGATGAGTGCAAAACTCCTGTAAGAACCTCACGTTGCCACAGTCTCTCAATGTGAAGTTTCCTAGTGAAATTTCATGAGAACTTCATTAGGGTTTTTTTGGCTTTATTTTGGTGCTCCTGTCATCCTCCGTGAAGACAGATGTGGACATGTCAGAGCCGGCACCAGTCTAAGGCTGTAGTAGGGGATTCCACGGGAATCTTGTATCTGGTTCATGAGTCCTACTGAATTCAAGAGAGGTCCTTTGCCCCATCCCTGCGGTGTCCAGATTCCACATCAATAAATGAGGATGATGGCTCTTACTTTTCCACTTGTAAATGAAAAGGCAAAAGGGAGATCGTAGTGAGCACGCCTGTGAATAAAGACCATCAAAGGCTTTCAAATGCTGAGTACCTGAAATGCACTTGAACATTTAATGAAGGGTCTGGCCAGTTCTTAAATCCAAATCTCTCCAGGCCTCCTTAGGATTAACTCTCCACTTATCTCAGATGCTTTTTAGGAATATGGTTTAGTAAGAGAGAAAGCAATGAGACATTCCTCTGGACAACAAGAATAGCCACAGTAGACACACGTGGGTCAAAGCTGAAATCCAAGTTCCACCTGCAGGTTTCCGGGCTCTGCAACTAGCCCAGCGATGCTCCCCTCCTCTGCAGACCTTGGTGTCTCGTGGGGACAGCCCTGTGCTGGTGTCTGAGCATCTCTGTCTTCCAGGTAGGAGCAGGGCGAACGCACCAAGAGCTGGAGGAGATCGGTCCAAGAAGAGGTCCGTCCCTGGCCGGAGTGATCTGCCCAAGGTCAGACTGGGAACTGCAGCCAAGGGAACAGGGGAATTGTGTTTCTCAAATCCTGAGCTAACACCTTAACAGACAGAGCATCTTTCCTTCATGCTGGCGCTTGCTAGGGACATGTTATGTGGTACCAACTGCTCCAGCAGTTCTTCTGATACTGCACTTACTCACTTACTGGAAAGCCACTTTTCTTGCCAAACATGCTTCTGCTTGGATGTCAGTACTCATTTGCCAAGTTGTGTTGCCTTTAGATGTTGTTCATATACTTATCAAAGTCATTTTCCCCTGAGCTTTCAATCAGATAGACCTGTGCTGAGCAAACAGGAGGAGACACTCCTTAAGTCCTCAATTACATTTCTTTTCTCCTCTTCAATTCCAGCACAGACAAGAGGTGATAATACCGAATCTTTAAATATTTGATATACAAAGAGAAGAGCTTGTTAAAACGAGACCAATTAATGCATTTTTAATCCATATTTAAACACATGCAAAGATCCTGAATACTAATGCCATCATTTGAATTCCAAGTGGGGAGGGCTGGCGCACGAGGCTGCATATCTTCCAATCTCTACTTCCCTGCCTTGTTTGAATCGGGCAAGGTCGACTAGGCACTGCTGCTTATAATAAAAAGGCATATTTAGGTTCCCTCCAATTTTTTTCATCACCTGACAATGTTCTTGCAGCTACTGATCATACTGTTATTTTTTTTTTCCCTTCTTCTTTCTCCTTTTATTCCCGAAATTCAAGGGCATTTTGAATCCCCTTGGGTGTGCCCGCTGCTAGGAGAAAACAACCACACAGATCGTTTGAGCTTCTAGCGTTTCCCTTAATGGTACAACACGTTCGCTTCCGACTGCTCCTCATGCAAATTGATCAAAACCTTGATTTTTTCATCTTCTTATCAGCTCTGTTGACACAGTAGATTGTTCAGGTGGGCCATGTACATAGGCAAAGGTAATTTATTTGAGGCATCGCTCGTATTTCTGTTGGACCTGGTGGCCCTTGCAGCCTAACTTCCTGCATATATACAATGTTTGGCCCAAAGAGTTTACAACCTACATGGAAAAAGGGGAAGAGAGAACACAAAGTTAATGCAGTCGCCAATAATGACTGTATCGTTGCGTAGGAAGCTACCACCTGCCAGCCGAACTGCAGTACCAAACCGCGTGTGCTTCTGTGCGGCTGGCGTTGCCAAAGAGGATGTTAATTAAAGAGAGCAGATATCTGTTTTCAAGAAACACGTTTCACTTTGATGCAGGTAGGTGTGTGCACGTGGCCAGTGACTGAGATGCAGCTGATGATAACTTGGATTTCACAGTGTCTCAGTCACTTCTGCCAGGGCAGTACACCTGGAGATTATAAGAAGTGTCACAGAAAACAGGCAAAAGTGGGAAAAGCAGCTACAACCCTTAAATCAGAGCCAGTCCCGCAGGCCATATTGTCTCCTGCTGCGGTATGGGATATTAATGGGAGAAATGAGTATGCCTAGGAGTCATTTGCCAAAAAAATTTTCATCATAACATGTTGATTCATCAAAGCCAGAATATTTCAGAGGAAAGGACCAATTTCAGTAGATTTTACATTTGGGGGAAAATGGAGAAAAGTTTTTTAAAATTATCAGTAGGTCACCGTGACTCCTAGAAATGGAACTATTATATTTTGCTTCAAATTTGCTTTTTGCTTTGAAATGTAAGTTCAGCTACAGGACAGAAAGAAAGATTGAAATGGAAGTGAACCCTTTGGAAATTACCAAACTGAAATGTTTCTGTGAAATCAGACAGGGGTTTTTTTTTTTTTTTTTTTTTTTTTTTTTTAATTACTTTGTTAGAGACTTCATTTTTTGACCCTTACTTTAGATTTTCAGCTTTTGTAGGACAGGATAGGGTAAAAACTCTTCTAAAATCCCCAAAACTTTCAGTTGAGTTGTCAGGGAAAATGTTGAGTGTAACATCACTAGTGAGCACAGAGGGGCTGTTTCTCTGGTCTGAACAGATCTAGCTGCGAGACCACCCCTTTTAATCTGCTACCCCCTGCTTCCCTGAGATGAGTGATTATCCTGTATTTAAAGCTTTGGCCTTGAACTTGCAGTAGGGGATGGTGTCTCTCAGGTTTTTACCCTTTTCTTAATTAAGAAGCTGTATTAAATATTCAGAAATTCTGTTCTGTGACTTTCCTGGGAAGCACAAGGACATCCTGGAGAGACAAATCACTTTCTCATTAACACCTAGCCAGGCCACTGCTCTCCTTTGCTTTTCTCAGTCCTGGCTCTGGTTCTCCATGGGCCAGAAAACTGCCAGAAAGGTGCAGGGAGGTTTTTTCCTGAGCTAATGGAAATGAGCAAGAGCTTTCATTGACTCCAGTTTGCATCAGCTAAAAGATCGGGCTCTCTGGGCACAGGAGCAAAGGACGCAGAAGCAAAGCTGTTCGGAAGATGATGCTGTTCCAGGTCCTGCAAATGTTGCTGCCTCTTTTTACCTCTCCATAGGGTGGTTTTATGCAGGACGGGCTTATGAAAAACAGGAGGAACTCAGAATTCCCAGCCTGAGCATCATCAGCCTGGCAAACACCCTACAAAAACAACTTCTCTGCTGCATGAGGAAGAGCCGGCACATCCCTCTTTGCTTGCTACTTGTCACCGGGATCCTAACGAGACCCTATTGATTAGGACCATCGACATCGCTACAGCATCTGCAAGCTGAGAGCAAGCTCGCTGCATCTGCGCAGAGGGAGCAGACGGTGCGCTCGCGGCACAGCGCCTGTTCAGGGTGATTTATCTGGCTCAAACTGTTCTTTCCCTTTTGATTCCCATTTTGGTTTCTGTGGTGGCCTGTCAGTTCTCCGATACTGAAGGAACATTTTCAATCGAGTGGGGTCCCTGACCTCCGACATTTAATTACTAATCAGAACCACACGGGCCATCCATAAAGGTGCTGAAAAGCAGGTCTTCATCAGCAATTTGCTCATTTTTCCAAAGAAGTGTTGGATCCTGGAGGTGACAGGTGCTAAAAGTTTCTGTCATGGGGGAAATGTTTTGGGTTTTTCTTTTTTCATTAAAGAGAAGAAACAAAGAACCTCATAGGTCTCATTTTTCTGAAAAGAGATGGAGCAACCAAACACCTCGTCTTCTTCTGTTTCTTCTACCAATCTCCAGGCATGGGAGAGGCCAGGGATTACCACCCCCACAGGCTAAAACTCTAAGCTTTGTCCAAAATTTTTAGCCTTTCCATTTAGGTCCAGGGCAGGCAGCCAAGGTGTCCTGGCTTTTCCAGCCCCTTTATTCCTCCCACTGAAGAGCCGTGTCTCCCGGGAATCTGGTGGAGCAACGCAGCTTGTCCTTTCTAGGGCCAAGAGGACAGAGAGCAGCCAGCCCTGTGCCATGAGCAAACCCACTCCATCTGTGCCTTGTTAGTCTTTGTTAACGAGAATAAATAAAGGCCTGCTGGACTCTATAATGATGTTGGGCAGAGGCAGTGGCAGCTGGTGATGGAGAGGAGGAGTATCCAGTCTCTGCAGGGAGGTCTTGAGGCCACATCGGTGCGTTTTATTTTCTGGGAAGAAAGATGGGAAATGGGAAAAAGCTGTGTTGCGAGGTGTTAACGCAATTTGGCTTTGGAGAATAAATATTCTTGGTTGAGTTTGAGCCTGCTTGCTGTGAGGAATCTGGGTGTTTGTTGCTTAGGAAGTGTGGTCTGAGAAAGGTTCACTGGAGCTGGGTTAAAAATAGTAGATACATAAGAAAGTTAATGGTGCAATAAGGGAACTTCATTTTAGGTTCTTTAGACTCTCAAATTTAAATGATAAATGTGACAGCAATAGGTCTAAGGCAGGTGTGCATTCAGTATGAAAGACTGATGATTGAAATGCTTCTGAGTTTTATTTAAAAAAAAATATATGAAATAAAAAGCTGATCCTGAATCCTTCTGGAACAAGAGCTCGGTAGAAGGAGATGTTACAGAGAGGGTCCAAACATGCTGCCCCACCATCTGCCGGCCCACAGCAAGGCCCTGAGGAGAGCTGCCACACCGATACAAGTCCCTGATGCTTCTTCCTCTGGATGTAAAGGGGTTCTCCATCCCCCCTGTGTGAGCTGGCAAGAAACCAGGCAGAGATGTGGTCTGTTTTGAGAGTTTAATAGAGCAAACCAAAGAAATCTGGCTCTGAATAGGCACTGCCTGGCAAAAAGCAGAGTTTGTGTGGCACTACTCCACCTCTGCTGCAGTACCTGTGCCTTGCTCCGTATGGGTAAAGGCTTTATGCGTGCAAATGGAATAGCCACAGTGACTGGAGGTGGTCACCCCTCTGTGTGGTGCAGGGCGTTTGGTCATTCCCCAGAAGACGCAGATGGGAAACAGTGTGGTAAGTGACTGGTGTTTCAAAAGGTCGGCAGCTGTTCGATGGGTTTCTCTTGTGAAGTGTTGGTATGGTGTTGGGAGCCACAGGGCCTGGGTCTCGGCGGGGGTTACGAGTGCCTGGCAGCTCTCGGGTGCGTCTTCTGGAGTCCTGCATCTCGCAGGGACAAGTGCTGGCCCTGCGACGTCAAAGCAGAGCATCTGCAGGCACGAGCCAAAGAGGGATGGGGGGAGGCTTGGGGTGTAAGGCTGAATGCCAGCTGGAGACCAGCTGTCAGAGCTGGTGGGGTTAAAAGCTGAGGTCTCCTTGCTTCTGCTTTTTTCCCGTGCCCAACCTGTGAGGTCTTACGAATGTCCTTTTTCCTTTGCCAAGGTCACTCACTCTTGCAGGCTATTTTTATCCTTTTTACTGGAAGCTGCACACTACTTGGGACACCGCAGTCATTACGTGCAGGTTTGGCCACTCATGATCTCACAGTAGCTGCAAGTCCACAGCACCAATGCCCTTTTCTTTGCTGCTAGAGATAAAAGAGAAAATCCTTCTGGCCCTTCTCTACAGAAGGGCAGAGGGTCTAGGACACCCGACACGAATCTCATCCTCTGCAGTGGAGGACAGCAGCTCACAGCTTCATTATCCCGGTGCTGGAGTCAACTAGCCCGGAGCTGCCGATGACATCCTCCTCCCCGCCAGTTCAGCTGCTTCTGCTGCTGAAAATTATACGTGGGAATAGAACCTCAGAGCTGGGCTCACAGCCCCGCCAAGCATTTCTCCTGACGGTCCGTGTCCTGCTCCCACCACTGGCCTCGGCCACCCGGGCGGCTCCAGCCGCCCTCTCCCCACGCTCCCTCCTCGTCAGCAGCAGAGTTTATTAATTGACCCGTGTTGCGGCAGGATGGGGGGGCAGAGGAGGGAACGGGCGTGCGCCAAGGCAGCGATAGCATCTGCTTTGTACCAGGCAGCAAGCAGCGGGGTTATTGTTTGTTAATAGATTGCTTTTGAAAAGCTGCTCGTATGGGACCAGGCGAGTTTCAGAGGTAATTAAAACTCTGTCTATGCAAAAGGCAGGATCTGATTATTTCCTTTCCAGAGCAGGCAGATTAAACCAGGAAAGTTTATTTCACCACTTCTAAGAGCTCAGGGTTGCTTTGAATGAAGTTTATAATATGGCATATAATAAATAAAACTCTTCAGCTCTTTTTTTTTAAAAAAAAAAACAACACACTTTTTTTTTTTAAAAAAACCATCTCCCTCCTTGATTCTTTCTTGAATTTAAACAGTTTCTATGAAGCAGGAGTACTGCTTTAAAAGTGCACCCATGGACTACTGTTGTTCCAAAGCTCATTTCTTATCTTTTAAACCCACTTACACTCATCTTGGAAGAGTTTTCTGCACCAGGACTCCATCCTACCTGAAACAGAAAAGCGACGGTGGGTTAGTAACGAGGCTCCGAAATAGTAGCAAAGTCTCCTTATCACCTTTCTTTAATAAAAGGAATGAAATCGAGTACATTGGAAGACTGGCTGTGCGGTTGTAGTGTTGCCTGTGGGATTCAATCTCAACATCACCCTTGTCTTTAGGCTCTGCCTGTTCTACATATTTCAAAGAGCTGACCTTTGTGCAGCTTCAGGGAAGAAGAAATCTGGGTAGAGATTCATAAATCTATGAAGGAGAAGGGCGAGGTGTAGGGGGAAGGATGACTTTAGTATCTGAGAGATTTTTTTTTTTTTTTTTGGCATTATTCTCAAACTTTCCGCTTCCAAGGCCTGGCTGAAGCCCATAAGGAGTTACCTTGGCCGGGAGATGTGGGGAGCAGAAGTGGCCAGGTGGGTGAGGGCTGGGTTGTAGCTGGAAGGAAACATCCCACCGAGCAGCAACAAGGCACGAGGAGACTTCCCTGCGCTTGTGAGCCGTTCTCCCCGTGCCTCGGAGGCAGAGACAGTTTCTACTGGCTTGGTCCAGCCTTGGGTTTTGTGCATGGTGATGGGGACCCCGTGTAGGTTCAAGAGGAGTTGAGATGCCCAACACCGCTCTTTGTTGGGGGGCAAAAGCCCTTGGCAAGCCCCGTGCCAGGTCTACGTGGCTGAACTGTGTCCTGCAGGGATAAGACAGGGAGGGCATTGCTGCCTCCTTTGCGGCGAGTCCTGCCCCGCGGCTGCTGGATCTCACAAATAATGCAACAAATAATGGTCACTCCTGCTGCATACGTTGGGCTCTGAGGGACAGCTGTGGGGAGCGAGGCAGGCTGGAAGACTCGGAGGAACGTGGTCAGTAGGAGAGGGGAAGAAACCAAAACCTTAAGGGGAAAAAAGAATCCGTAGCTTAAGCTGGTTTTCCTGGCTGCATTCAGCAGCGTGGAGACCAGAGGGGTTTGCCTGCAAATCTGAGGTGAAGTTGCCAGCTGAGTCTGTACCCAAACGGACCAGCCGACTGCGGTGGATTTACCGAGGTGGAGTGGAGATCTGGGTGCAGCCCTCCATCTCCTGGCAGTGGATTTTTAGCTGAAAAGCAATATGGAAAGAAGGGCTGTTTCGTGCAGGGATACGTCAGCAGCATCGCGACTGCTGTCCCTACTCCCACGCCAAGGTCGCTGAGGCTGGTGCAGCTCAGACGGTTGATTCTCTACCTCCTATTGGGTGTATAACAGCACTTGGGCCAAAAGAGTTCCTGAGGTCTCAGCCCTGTTCCTAGTGGGGGAAAAAAAAAAAAATATCTTTGTTTCAAAGCTGTGGGACAGCTTTGTCAGCAATGGCAGCAGAAAAGGACCATAATGGGATCATAAACCTTCCCCACCCCTTCTTCACCTGTGGGCCGTATGTACCCTCCAAGCTGCATAATGCAGATTACACAAGTCCTAAATTAGGAGTCACCCTTGAAAATCCTGTCCACTGGTCAAGTGAGGGCGCGCTCCGTTGCACAAACTCTTTTTGTCAGGGCTGGATGTCGTTTCTGAAAGAGATGACTTGATGCAGAAATTACAGGGTGAAATGACATGGCCCTTGTTTCATAATAGATTGAACTGTCTGATCATAACAGTCCTTTTTGCTGTAAAATCTGTCTAGCATATGTAACACACTCGTATATTTTATGAGTGCATGGGTCTCTTCGTGTGTACTTAAACTGAGCACATGTATGCATGCAGACACATATTTTATTGCTGATAGGAAATGAAACCTCAGATTAAAAGACATTAACAAAGATAAAAAGTAACAGAATCTAATTTCAATTGTCTGTGGCAGGAACCCAATTTTCAAATGATAATTACAATAATTAAAAATTCCCTTATCAACCGAGACAAAAATGCTGCACGTTGGCAGGCAGAGACGATGAATGAGGCAAGCACAGACTCCTCGCTTCTAAAATCAATTTTGAGAAGTTGAAACAAGCCCCAGAACAATTCCAGGTTTGTTGCGCTTTTTCCTCCTGGGGAAAGAAGAGATTTTCCCCATGCATGTACACATATCGGGGGGGG
>JMFS01093047.1:0-43521 GCA_000699545.1 Podiceps cristatus | reverse complement strand
GGGGAAGGCAGCCTGCGCGCAAACCCGGGCCTTCGAACGCAGCAGGGCACGCGCACCCGCGTCCCAACGCTACAGCCGTACCTGGATAAAATAGCTTTAAAAACATAAAGGTTACAAAGGGACCTTGGTATTTCATGTCCGTATGAAGTGCTCGATCTGTATTTCGCGTTGGAAATGTCACCAGTCTTTGTGACTGAATTACAGCCTTGGACTTCACGGAAGACTGCCGATCGCACCATTGTGCCTGTGCCCGGCTCGCCAAAGGTACGAGACGACGATGTTTTCCTGAAAACCGCAAATCCTTTACATTAAAATAAAACCTAGAATCTTTAGATAAAATAATATACCTTTGAAGAGGATCTCTACCATAGATAATTATGCTATATTGAAAAAAGGTTAAGAGATGAGATGCATTCTTTTTCATTAAAGTTTAACAAACATTAACATTTCTAGATGAAAACCTGCCATTCTGTGAACACTTTTAAATTCTGCTTTGATTATTTTTTTTTCCAGAGGACTGAAGCTATCATATAACTGAATAAAAAGGACCAACAATGTCAGATTCTTTGGTAATTAATTTTGTGTCCTACTGCAGACGTATGAAATTCCATCAGCATCATCTTGCCAAGCATGTCAACTCTTCTGAAAAATTCCTATCCATTATTTTATAAGCTTTATTGCAATTTTGCATTTTTTTATTAGATACGCAAGCTGTACAAGTTGTACTTTATGAAATTAAACATAACGTAAAGTTAGTTATTAGTAATAGGAAATAACAATAGCACTTGCCAGTATAAAAGAAGCACAAACTGTAAGATAATTGGGTCAGATTTTGTACAGTATCTTTATTGCATCTGATCTACAACAATCTATTGCACAATTGTTACCTTCTCTGCAGCTTTGCAATTCATATTATATGAATTGCAAGTGTCTCAGAGAGGTATCATAACTTCTATAATATTGCCAAAAAAAACCCAAAAAAAATGAGAACTGCAAGGAGTCAGAGAAATAAAAGAATAAAACACTCTTCTCATTTTTTTTTTCCTGTTATCCTAATACACGGTGCTGGGTATTACAGCAATGTAATCAAAATTGGTCAGCAGGACTGAAGTATATCTTTAGCTTGATCGTTACAGTAAGGGAAAAATATAATAACTCCTGAAAACCTTGATCTGTTTCTATATATTGCATTTTTCCCCTTAAAATCGAACAATCATCTTCCCTTCTTTTTTGTCTCACCAGTAACAGCAGAAACATCTCTTTTTTTTTTTTCTTTCCTTTGTTCTCTACTTCAACAAAGATACAAGCAATTAGAAGAGAAGAGAAAGGGAGTAAAATCTTTTAATTGCCAAACTAAAAGCCTATAGATGCACCAACTGATAGAGCCCTGTCAGAATTCACCATGGAAGAGAAACACTATTTCTCTTACTAACCTCATATACGTATCTGAGAAGTGATCCAAATGCCCAGCTGATTTCTGTTCTCAGCTACACCACTGTGGATGAGGCGAAAATCCGGCCAAAAACCTCTGCCTGCTTCTCCTAGATTGCTCTCCACGGCATTTTTCCCCATGAAACAACGCACCTAAGCACATGCTTTAGCTTTAAAGGTTCGAGCTGTTCAGATGATTCCAACAGAGCCA
Source organism: Podiceps cristatus (assembly GCA_000699545.1). NCBI lineage: Eukaryota > Metazoa > Chordata > Aves > Podicipediformes > Podicipedidae > Podiceps > Podiceps cristatus. Next base: position 41,879 of record JMFS01093047.1, on the reverse strand, counting down.
TCCCATTTAAACCTGTGCTAGCCTTGCCAGAGGCCAGAAGTCTTCCAGGATCAAGACCAAGGAGAAGAACTAAAACAAGGTTTATCTGGATGTCTCTGAGATTCTTAAGTGGTACCAACACTATTTCCATGCAAGGAGGTGAAAAGGAAGTACAGGTTGTATGTGACAAACCTGATGCTAGTAAAACAGATGGTTTAGATTGCCAGCAAAGACTACTTCACCCCTGAAGCTACTCTCAAGGCAGAAAAGTACATCTGAAAATAAAAATCAAGACACAGCATCAGTTTTAGCACCCAACCCCATCTGAGTATGTCACAAGCGCAAGGGAGATTTCCCATAAAAACATAATTTGAGTATCATCTCTCATCATTCAATACAATTTTTCAACTCTTTCAAAATTGCATTGAAAAATCTATATAATGTGTGCTTAGATTAATGAACTGTTTGAATCTGGATCAATACGCACTCAAAGATTTGAACTGTTGACACCTGCTGGATACAGCTATAAGAATGCTTCATTCAGCATATAGCCAATCAGTACTTTGTAACTACAGGGGTTCCACTTAATAAACAAGCAATCTAATATATGACCTCTGCAGATTAATTTCCTGAGAGCAAGTAAATAATCTGGATTCAAAATTTCCATGATTATACATATAATTACAGTATCACTTACCAATTAACACATTGATTTAAACCTTCTTGGGATTATGTACTTAAGTATAAAATAGGTGATTCAACCATCACTCAAATACTAAGCATCTCTTTAAGATGGCAAAATCGTGAGCCACAGAGCACTACACATCTAATTTCTCCTCTGGAAGAAAAATGTATTGTAATAATAGAGATTATGAGAGCTATACCATAATTATGTGTACTATGGTTAGCTGGGGCTACTAGGCAATGGCTGGACAACACCGATAAACACCATAAAATTGTTCCTCGTTTGTACTGGGAGCAAAGCCTTTTCTATGCTGTAGTTCATCTAAGTCTCCCACTGTCCTTTACTTAATAATAAAGCTGAATATGTGCTTGGCCTTTGGTTTTCCATTTCACATGCACACAGAGCAACCTGGCCATAGTTACCAGTTGTCTAATAGATACATAAACAAACAGACGAAGATTTACGATGTTTTATTGTTACACTTTTATCAAGGGCAATAATTAATGCAGATTTATATTATACAGTAGTTCTTGACAAAATTTCCTGTTATAAATGTTAATATAGCTTTCTATACAGCAGCACTGCAGTACATGAAGACAAATGAAAATCACTACACAACTCCCTTGCAGATCTTATTAAGTTAAAATATTAATTCAGGGTGGCAAATTAAAGTGAGGATGAGTATCCAAGAGACCATGCTTGTAAGGTATATTTCCTGTCACATTTTGTTTTTAATATTAAGACCTTTTTATCCACTGTTCAGCTGAGGATCTGTCATTTCACGCCTATACCTTGGGGGCAAAAAGAATTCACATCTGGAAGAAAATCATTATGTTCTTCCATTTTTCGCTTATCTCTATCTTGTGAGTAATCCTTCCACGTAGAAAATTAGAATATATAATAAACAGTCAAATTTCAACACATGCCATTGCTTGCAGTTTTAAAACACTAGAACAGAGATAAGTAACTTCTGGAAACAGATTTTGAAAGTCTGATAAACTAAATGTACAATACTTAAGGAAAAAAGAGTTACAGAACTACAAAAAACAAAATCACGGCTTTAAAATGCTTTATTTTCATATAGAGCTTTTGATACTATGTGCATTTCTTATGACTATCACTGAGAGTCACAAATAACTGATTGCCAAAAACAACTGAAAAAATAGTTTAAAATCATTCTTTTCTCTCTTAAGATACTTCCAAAAAGTCTATCAGTAGTTGAAGTTATAACATAATGCAAAATTTCCTATTATGCTTGGACTATTTTGCAATACACAAATAAATAACGCAGTAGATATACACACATTCTTCTAAAACATACACACGTACAAGAAAGCCATAAAATTGCCTGTGTCAACCCCTGTAATCCAGCTTGGAGAGACTCAGAGGGTGTTGGCAGCAGCTATTCGGTAAAATGAGAAACCGAAAACAGCAAAAAACCAATTCATAATAGTCATAATGTAGAGCTTCCTCAGGCATTAACTATCAGATAATGACCAGTAGTGACTTTAACTATATATTATAGCTTAGGTATGGTATGATGCTCACAGCAGTTCCATAGCTAGGAAGTAATGCAATCGTGCCATAAACACTCACAATGTCACAAAGCCAGCTTGCACGCATGGATTTCTCCCTCTCCAATGTTATCCCACCAGGCAGCTTAATAATGATCTGAAAAACACATACCTTGACTAGTAGTGCTGCACTGAAAGAGAAAATATCAAGTCCAGTATGCTGAAACAATTTTAAGACAACACATGTTGTATGGATGTTGGCACACTCACTTCCCACAGCTCCTCAAGAGAGAAAATAGCCCCTTACACTGCACACGTTCTCTAACACATTTCACTGTTCAGCTACTCTGCAGAATTCCTCACTACTGCTTCCCCCAACTCTACTACTATCTGCAACTGCAACCTCTCGGAAAGTGCACTTTATCTCAGTAGGAATCTGATCCACTTCTGGTAAAAAATGTGAGACGCCAAGTCCTTCCACTGACTGTAAAGGTTAATAGATCAACATTGAAGTGTCTGTAGAGGCCCTAACTGGATGAACTCTGATCATGAACGAATCTCCTGGTTGCTATCACAGGAACCAAAAAATGGAAAAAATGGCACTAATTTGGACACTGGCCTGAAATCCAAGCGATTCAGACTGAATGCCTAGTATAGCCAGCCTAGGTGCTATGGCTGCGACACCACGCCACCCTCTGCAGAGACAATCAGGCTAATTCTAAACCGTGAAGTCCTATATATCCACCTGCTGCAATCAGTATGTTGATGTAATTAAACTGCCTCCACAGTGCGCGCCAGCTCAGACGTGTCAGCAAGCATTTCGCCGTGCCATGCAGGCATATTCGACTCACAACATTAATCTATTCTTTCCACACCAATAAGACAGACACATCATAAATTCACATGCATTGTATTTGGGAGGTTCTCAGCTACCATGATTTTAAATACCTACATAAGCTCAGTGGCACAACCTTTGAGTTAAGGCAGGGTAAATGCAAATTCCTAGAAAAACAAGTTGTTCAGAGCATGAAGTCACAGGACCTGTAAGCACATGGTGGACTTAAGCAGCAAACCCCAATTTTGTCAATTTAAAAGTCAGTATATCAGCACTCAACTTACTGAAAACGCATCCCTACACAGGGGATTCAGCACATTTCTAGAACTTCCCCATGAACTCTCCAGCCCCACTTAATGGTTAGCAACGGAAAATAAAAGGCTCATCGCTCTTCTTTACCTTTAGGCACAAGTTTCACCTGCAAAATAATCATTTATTCTGATAGCTAGCCACCTTAGCCACCCTGCTGCAAGTTTCTAAAACCCAAAGACTTTCCTAAAATGAAAGCGCTAGTGTTTGCAATGCAGTTGTGCCTCAGTAACAGTGTAAAGACAGGGGAAAGGGACTCAGCTAGATTTCTGCACATTCAGACCAATTAAAAAAAAAAAAAATCTGGAAGATCCTGAATTAGTCAGAGCCATAAGACCTTTAGTTCATCTGATACAAATTAGGGGACGGTGGATCAGCCACAAAACAGAGAAATCTTTTGCAATTATCATAAGTTTTAAGTAAGTAGGGGCAAGTGTTAAGCATGGAGCCAGAATCTCTTAACCCTGAGCAAGAAGACAACAGAAAATACAGGACAGAGGAGGATCCCCACCAACTGGAATATGTGTCCTCCATCTCCGGGCATCACATCTGAACATCTTCAGCGATAAGGAAGAACAGAAGTTCACTGAGAAGCAACATACATCTGGCATTTTTGTTTACAGCCGTAAAACCAAGACGTAAAGGCCCTTCATTACACCATTTTGTGTTTTCTTGAATGAGTATCTTCAGCATTTTGAAGAACTCAGACCGCAGTATATTTTTGAGTCTGCTAAACGAATACATTGTAAAGAGACAGCTCTCTTTTCACTTTGAAGCCTAAAACACTATGTTGAGGAACAGAGGCCAAGCATTAAGGCAACAAGGAAAAAGAATGCTTCAGATTATTGAAGTTCCAATCTATCACTCCACTCTTCTCCTCAGACAACAGATGCTCTTGTCACCAGGTGCTAAGCAGCATTACCTCCACATGCCACCATGAGGTCTCCTGGTCCAGAGCATGTAAGTGTTCCAGTAGCAGCCCAGTCCCGACATCGGCCACCCCTCCCCACTGCTAGGCTCCAGCAAGAAGTGTAATGCTCCTCCCTAGGGCTTCAGTACATGCTGAGAAGAGCAGGAAATACCTAGTTTGAGCATAACCATATGAACACCATTTGATTCTCCATTTCTTCAGACAGATAATGTCTCAAGGTGACAGAGATAAATGACTGGTCAAGATTTTTTTTTTAAAAAAATGAAAACTCAGAGTGAGAAAGACTACCAGCCATAATGCTTATATAATAATAGTTGCCGAGTGATCCATCCTCCAGTAACCTTTCTTGTTTACCTTACAAATTCTTATTCCATATTTAAGTCTTCAGTTACTGAATTCCATGTAAATCTGTGATTCCTCAGATTATTCTTCTGTAACGATGCCAAGAACAGGACAAATGCCTTAGATACGTGGTGTTTAACTGTGCACTGTTCCTGAAGGATACTCCTTGGATTTATACTCCCTGCTTACCTAACACAGACTTGTAATTCTGCACACCTTAATGGTTACTACTCTGTGAATGCTCAATGTTTTCTTCCTCGTGGCTGCAACTGCCTGAATTTCCCCTCATTTTCAGCTGCATTCTCTGAACAGTGGAAAAGAACAGCCACCAGCCATTTACCCTCTCCATTTTTATTTATAGGATGTGGTTGCACAACTTCAGAATTTCATTTCTATTGGCCCAGCACTATGGCTTTATAAATGGCCCCATAAGGTTGCCTGCTCTGTGAGTATTTTAATAGAGTGCTCCCGGAATGCTGAGAGTCTTAATCACAACCAACTTGACAAATAATGGCCACACTGTCAAAACAACTCATCTCCCATTTGGGTACGTATGTGGGAATAAAAGTAGCTGCTGGATGCTAAACACTTTTGCAAAGCCAGCCATTTAATTTAGGTGCCCAAATGGGAGCTGAGCTCTTTTAAAACCTGACCAAATATATTCTTGAAAGGAAAAAATACAGTGAAACTGTGTAAAGTTCATCCTTTCTTCCAGAAGGAAAGGTCTGGCTTCTGCATGTCTATGAATTTATGAGGAAAACCCCTTTCTCACCATCTGTGATTACAGGTCATGAACATTTCCAAAGCTCACGCTGATACTTCTAACTCTTTACAAGAATTACGGAATTACCTATTCAAACACAATCAAAGAGAATGGCACAGAGAGCCTACAAAGTACATGTACAAACATACAATCCACATTTGCACTAAAACTTCTTCAACGTTTCTCTCACCTGTTTCTGGGGCTTTTTACATCCCTCGGGCCTTCTGCAAAACACAGCAATGCTTAGAACTTTTTTTTTTCCATACACCAATTATCACAAACCAGTTCACAATGGTGACCGTGATAACAGATAAACAAGGAAACAAGGAGATTGCTACAGAGAAAAGCAGAACGGCCCAGTGGTGAAAAATGCAAGCAAAATCAGAGCCATTGCTCTAGCTGCTGGACCACGCAGCCCACTTCTCTGAAAACGTAGCCATTAAAAAGCCTTTTGGCTGCTAACAAACAGAACTCAGTGTGCCCAACAGTTCCAAGATTTCTGTATACATAAAACTTACTTTTCTGTTGCAACTTCCCTCTAATATAAAGCATCAGTAGTTCAAACTGCAACTCACATACACCTTACCATGTTGTTCTCCTACTGTTGCAAGAAGTCATTGTTTTTTTCTTGATCTGGATTATTCCCATGAGATGGGTCACTTAAGGAATAATCAATTACTGTCCCATCTGATTTTTTAAAACAAGATACTAAGTTTCAGCACAATTTGGAACATAACACTGGTCTCCAGCAATTTCACCAGCAGGGAAAACCTCTTCAAAAGTTGCACAAGCCAGTAGGGTACTTCAGATATAGCTGGAGTAAGTTATTGAAAAAACGTGGTATATAAAATAAGGAAGCTAAAAAGGGGAATGATTCAGGTAACAAAGAACATTCCTATGCTCAAGATGGAGCAGGCAGCCAATTTATTCCCTAAAAAAACATAGATTAATCCTTTTTGTGTATTTGGAAAAAGTATGTTCAGTCCCACAGCCTTCTTCACAATCACCTGAAACTCTTACTAAACTACAGTCACCATCTATTTCTGAGCACATGGCTGACTCCTCAGGTGACCCAGTTCCTATTGCTGATATTCAAGAAGCTGTTAATTCTTTTTGTCTGGCAAAGCCCCAATTCCCAAATAGCTTACTACTGATTTTTATAACACCTCTATTGACAAAATGACACAGAAGCAAGGTAGCTTGCATAATGACTCCTCAACCCACCTAGTCAGCCACCTATCCTCCAGCACAGCCTTGATGCACAGCATGGGCAGTCACATGCCAATACACTGGAACGCCAGAAATGCTGAGTATATCTCCACTCCAAATGTTACAGTGGCCTCATGGCATTGTTTATGATTCTGGTTATAGAAATAATTAAAACTGCTTCCTATATATAAAAAAAAAAATAAAAAAAAAGTTTAATTTAATGAGAAAGCTAATCTGAACCTCAGTCTCTTGGAATGGGTTTGCTTTTTATTTTGGATTAAAAGTTTTGGCAATAACATCAATATTAGTCATCTCCCAGCAGGGAGAGACAGGACTGTTAATCGCTGCTCTGCTACCATGGAATGCATTTCCATAGGATTGTTTTCCACTGTACAGTAGTTTCTCATAAAAAAAATTATGCTGCACACGAGTCATTGCTACCAGTACCAGTTGTTCCGTCCACAGGGAACAGACAGCTCAAAGGACTACTTAGGTCTTTGAGCTCCACGTCAGTAGTTCAACAGGGCCAGGCAGCTAAAAATCATCTTTAAGTAGATTTGATCTATCTTTCAGGCCTGTTTTTTTGCGAAATGTCATCAGCATGTGAAAGAGAATGGACTTTTCAAACAGAAAATCTACAAATTGAATAAAGCCTCTTATTTGTCTCAGCAGTTCCCCCAGAACAAGAACAACTTAAAAACAACATGGAGAAACCACAGTTCTACTTCTCCAACAGCTGCTGAAGGGACACAGGTTTTATAAGTAATCCCATATAGCTCTTGTAGTTGCAAAATTATGGGAGGAACAAAAAGTGTATCTTGATGATGATACACCATCATCTGCTGCAGCGGATTCAGAAGGTTCTATGCTTGTTCTGCCCCCTAGTATAGAGCTTTTTTGGCAATGTAGCCTTTTGGCAAAAATCCTCTCAGATACATGGAAGTTATGAAAGTATAAATTAACTTAACCACTGCTTCTGCCGGAAGGCTGAACAAATAGAAAATGGCTTGGTGCTTAAACTGGCATACAGATAAAGTCTGCATAAGAAGCACGTTTTCTACTAAATCACAAACCAAACCGTTTTAAAATAAGCCTTTGAAATTGAGTCCTTGTTGTCAACTCAGTCAATGCCCCAATATTGGGTGTGTTTCGTAAAGCCACAGCTTTGGAACAAGAAAGCCAAAAATTCAGTTTCACAACTAGGTTTTGATTGGGCTTAGTTTGTAATTGCCATTGAATCTGTAGCTTTTGAATGCCCCTTACTGCCAACAAACTAATGACCTCTCTTTTTGCAGAAAGATCGACACAGCTTTTGTAGAAGGAAGTGTGCCTCCATACATTAGCGTTCTCTGAAGAAATCGCTGAGCATGCAGGCATGAGAGATCACTGTGATAAAGTCTACTTGAATTCAAGAAAATCCCTCATTGACATTGCTATGAGTGAAGACTGGAAGTGACCTGGTGGGGGAAAGGGGGAGGGGGGGTGCAGGGAGGGATAAGGTAGAAGAAAAATAAGAGGTTAGTTTTTTCAAAGGAGGGATTCAGTGAAGTCCTGCAGGGACCTATTCTAGATCCATAGCTGTTGCTGTCCAACATATTACCAAAAGATCCATGAAAAGGGTGAAATGACCCTTATTTTGAAGTGAATCATCAAGGTTTGCAGATGTCACCAAGTTATTTAAATAAGTAAAAATAAAAACTATTTGACAAGATTTACAGATGATTAACAATATCAGGACAAAATGACAGATGAAATACATTCTTAATAATTGCTTAAAACAATTCTACATGACATATACGTGGATGGGATCCGAAATAGCTGACACCACGCATGACAAATTTGAGGGTTATAGTAGAAACTTTTATGATGTCTAAGCTCAGTGCTCAGCCCTGGTGAAATATGCAAATGCAGTTTTAGAAATCTTTAGGAAAGGAAAAAAAAAATGGAACATTATACCACAATATAAATAAGAGGTTCATATGCATCTTGAACACAGTGCACAGGTATGGCTGCCTCTTCTCAGAAAAGACAAGAGCATCAGAAAACAGGGGAGGACAACCATCTTGATAAAAAACATGAAACAGCTGCCATGTAAGGGTTCTTCAGCCTGGCAAAGAAGTAACTGGAGAGTTTATGATAAACTCCATAGATGTCTACAAAATCACAAGTGAAGTAAATAAAAAATATTTTTTTCAGCATTTCTTCCTAAAGAAACAGAGGTCATCAAATGAAATTAGCAGGATGAAGGCTCAGAAACACTCTTATTTTTTCCTACAAAATGTAGCCAAGCTGTGTCATCCACTCCCAGAGGATAAGGTTTATGCTAAAAGTGTTCATGGGTTAAAAGTTCAATTAGACCAACAAAATGGGGGGGGGGGGGGGGAGCACGGAAAGAGAGAAAAAAGGTAAAAAGGAAAATCATGCTAAACTATTCAATTTAAAAAACTACAGGTAAGGAAGTCCCCGTCAATTGGGAATCAGAATATACAGGTGAAGTACCAGAAAGGGTTTCCCAGTTCTTACTCTCCTTTGACCACTGACCTTTGCTGTTGGTTATCAGCTGAAACAAGATACTGGCTACAAAAAGCTCTAGTCAAAGTCTTTATGGTCTTCCCTACGCCCCTTACTGAAGGGGTATGTTTTATAGAAACTAACAATCTCTTCCAAACTCCTGCAACTCAGCTATCACCCCATCACACATGCCAATACCATACCTGTTCTAGCTACTTCACCCTCTGATCAGCATCATAGCTAAGTTCTACTGAACAGAAGAGCTGCTGGAGGAAAAAGTAGAGAAGAGACACGACAGAAGTCATTTCATTCTTTCCTCGCTGTCAGCATTGTATCAGCATAACATGAAATATCTGCTTCTCCTAGGGGTTTTCCTTCTTTTTCCCACTCTACACCCTTTTGCTATGAAAACACTGCAAATAAGATCAAATTACTCTTCTACAGCAACAGTACATTTGCAGTAGTTACAATGTGATGTGATAGAAATTAAGTTATTGTCAGATTTGGTGCAGGTGCCATTTTTCTTTAGATTACAGTATTGCACCTCTCTCCCTCAAAATCCTTACGGCAAGGTTTTGAAATGACATCACAGGTTGCGAAAGTAGAACAAGCTTCTCATAAATTTCTACTACCCAGGCATTATAATAAGAGCTTTTTTTGCCATCTACCTCATTTCTTTGCCAATGGAATGCAGAATCATCATTAGTCTTTCCAGCATGCAGCAAATTAAGTTCCAGTGAATTGTCTCTTCCAGTTTCAGGTGTGTGCAGATAAGCTTTTTTCCCTTGCAGCTCTCCTAAGGGGCATACTTACCTTTTTAGTGAACAACTACAATCGGTGCAGATTTTAAGAACTTCTGCCAGAAGATGCACAATATTAGTGCCACTTTAAAGAACGCTATTTAATCACCAGGTATCAGGGCAGTGCAGAGTGTGGTGCACAGGAATTAGCTATTCAAAGACACAGTCTTAGGCTATGCATACCCTGATGTAGGCTGACTTTGTGGTTTTCCTTGAATATGAGCTCAACATCCAAAGGTGCTTTCTATCACTAAGTCTAGACATTTTTGTGGCATATAAAACACACCAGACAGCTTTCTGTTGCTCACGACACACTTGTCAGAGCACCTGTTGACAAAAGAAATCTTACACTGACCACAGGAAGGGGAGGAAATAAATATATATTTGTAATTATATCTGAAGATCTTTATACAAGGCTGTATAAACTATTCTGACTGTGCACAGCTACTTGTCTGTTACGCCTTTGTGATTAGACACTCCAAAATTCAAGACTATTCCTCTGTCATCTGGAAGTAGTAAAGCACATCACACCCCACCTGCCTCTAAACTGTCAGTTCACCTTCATCTCACTTCCCGCAGCACCCTATTTGGGTAGCATACAGGAAACCTTCACAACTGCTTCCTGTATTTCTCAACAGTGTATAGCTTAAGTAACAAGAAGCAGCTTTTCCTAGTATGTCAGACCCAGGATAAAATTCTGAAATCCATCAGAAGTGATTCGGGAATCTAAAAAGCCTTTCCAATAGGGGCTTAGATTCCCAGAAGCTTAACACTCATGAGAAATAAAGTGAGACCGGGGAGTCTCAAAACTCCTAGACATTTTTTAGAATATGGCCATTTCTCCAGATACCAGCTTCTCTCTTCACTGTCTTCATATATTTTTCTTCTGTTTGTTCTCCTACTTTTGCTATCCTCTTATTTAACCAACCTAATTATCATTTTGCTTCATCCCTTTAAGGGAGACTCATGCCTTCACACATTTACCCTTTCCTCTGTAACACCTGGAAGCCTGTGTATATACCCAAAACCAAAGATGACATTTTGGATTCAAAGGCTTCTTCCTCCGATGTAGTAATGTTCTAGAAGCCATTGTTATGTTGGACCTAGAGAAGCACAAGAGAAAGATTCATGCAGTGGTAATTCACACTCCCAGCTCATGAGTTACACACTATCTTAACCTCAGTGCACTGATGACACAGGGAGATGTGCTTCCTCCACCTGAAAGCTTCGTGCTGCACATGGGATCCATCTCACAGACAGAATGCCAGCTGTAATGCCAGTTAACTTTCCCCTTTCACGGCAGTAGGACAGGCAGATTTAGGTTACTGTGAAGAACTCGGAGGCGGAGGCTGCAAAGGGATACACTGCTCCAGCGGTACGGTAGCTATGCTGGCTGCACCCCACTTACTTTAGATCTCCATGGAGGCCCTAGGCTGGCTCCATTTCCATGCTATTTCAAGAACTGCCATGCTTTGCTCTCACTACGCTTCAAATTTAAAGGGCAGCAGAACACTACAAAGCACAAGGCTATTATCCCCAGGTCGTCGCAAAGCCCAGTAATCTCCAAACAATCACGGGTTCAGATAATAGAGAGGCCCATTTCTGCAGGCTATCAAAGTATGAAGGAGGGGTCTCCTGAGCCAGCACACAACTCACTGCCAGTTGGCGAGCTCTCCTAGTCACTGACAGATTCCTTCCCTAAGGCCAGCTGGCTCAGAAGGAGGCAACAACAGCGATGCTCTAGGGCTTCAACACGGACAATCATGTAAGAGAGAGATGGAAAAGACCTAGCAGGTCACCAAGTTCATTTTTCTGCCAATGCAGGGAAAGATTTATGTGCTAAGAGTATAACCAATACACCAACACTTGAAGACTTATATTTTCACATCAAACCTTAGTGATCAGCTCCGACACTTGGATAACTGAGGCATCTGTGCTAGACTGATTCAGATCACCAAGGTCTGACTCATCAGAATGCGGAAATAATCACCACCTCCACATTAATACAGCAGTTAGGCACTGCCAATACACTTCGCTCAGTTCAGAAAGAACTTACTCTACAAAGCAGGAGACCCTTAAGAAACTTAAGTAGAGAGATCTTTTATCAACAAAACAAAGCAAACAAAAGACAGAACACATTCAGAAGCATCTAGGATAGCATACTGCTAATATCACTACAAAGGCTTGATGTTTAGGCTCATACAATGCTACTGCCAAGCACTTCTTTGCTCAGATTATAAAGACCTCTATCTACATGGGTTTGCCTCTAACACCTAGGAACAGGTTGAGCTGTTTTCACTGCAACATCATACTTGTCTCTCCTTCAAACAGACATAGGTTGCAGCCTTTCCTGGACTGTCTTGCCAGCTGGTTCAGCCGTCTTCCACATCAAGTAATACTGTTCATAACACTACCAAGGTGCCTCGGTTATATATACTGAAATAATTCTTCTGCCAGTATACTCTCCTTTGGCATTCAAAGAGGCAACTGATTTTAGGATTAGGGCATGTGGTGAGAGTGCATGGTGCCACCCCTATGCTATAGGCCATGCCTGTAATGTGATATTTGGTACTGATAGACTACAATTCTGATCCCTCCAATACGGGCAACCCCTGGTTTTCTCAGCCTACACTGTTCTTCTCCTTTAACATGTGCTTTATCACCTGCTGTTCTACCAGAGAGTTACTGCCCCGCTGCTCCTAAGAACTGCCCATTGACACATTTACAACACTGCCATAATGGGTGTTTCTCTGAGCTTGCATCCCCTGTGCTAAAGAGCAGCCTCTTCTCACAAGTCCACCATACCTGGGGGAGAAAAAAAGAGAAGTCAGATTCACAAAAAATGGCGTGTATTAGAAGTAACTCAGTGATTTTTCTAAGAGCATCAAAGGGACACAACCAGGAAACAGGGACAGTGGCAGTGTCAGAAGTCAGGATGGGCAAAAGCAAAAAAGTCAACCACCAGTCAAACACCGTTTCTCAAAGAAGAAACATCAGCTGGTTACAGAGAAGCATGACTAGCCAAGTGGATTATAAACTAAAACAGCTTGCAATTCCAGCCTCAACTATCTCCAGATTCTGTGTTTTTCAGCAGCAAGGCTGATGTATCTCCAGCTGAATGCACAGGCAACATGGGGAATTGTTAAGGAGAATTCTTAAGTGCAAATTCTTTGAAGAAGAACAAAGTGGTCTGTGCAAACTAGTGCATTTAACAACACAGCAACAGAGATCTGCACAGCAGAGAGCACTGGCAGCATGCCTCCACCTTCAGGAACACTACCTGGGCTACAGCACGCCTTCAGCTGCTTGGACCCAGCAGCTATGGAGCTAATGCACTCATAAGATAAGGAATAATTACAACGATTCTCTACCCATGCCACATTCCCCCTACTGCGCATTGCATTCAGATCACAGGGAGGCTGTAGAACAAGTCCCTGTCACACTATCGTGAGCTATACCCTTCCTGCCACTGACATTGTTTGTTCATAAGGTTCCACATGAAGGGCTAGCTTACATATCCATTCCCACAGAAGAGAACAACATGCTATCTACACATGAAGCTTTCCCTTTTCAAAAGTATAAAGGCAGGAAAGGACATAATAAACAGCATCCCTCCAGCAGCAAACTCTAGTGGTGAGAACAAAGCTAAATGGTAGCAGTACCCCTTCTGAAACTACAAGTCTGACCTGAAAAAAGAAAGTCAGTTTGCATTCATTGTTTTTAAAAGTGGTGTATCACACATTTAGGATAAAAATGCAAGCACCCTTTTCTAGAGACACTGATCTTATAAAAAAATAATACAATGTCATTATTCCTCATATTAAAATAATAAAATAATTTTTAAGTATTGCTTCACTAGCCAGGGCTACCAGCTCTTTTTTGAGAAGTTCAGTATAACCCGAGACAAACCTTAAGAGTCCAATCTGAATCAAGTCTCCAGCATGCAGCATCCCTTAATGATATAGAGTGGAATTTACATATGTAGATCTACTCACATATAAAATTAGTACAACTTGCTGTACATCTCTGTCAGGGCACTGCCTGTCAAACTTTATGAACTCCTACTTACATGTTTTCTAGGAATTACAGAACACTGTGAATTGGGTTCTCCCATTTCACCCAGATCATAGAGAAAGAGTGGTTCTCAATGAAATTTCTCCACTTCTAAGCCCTATTTAGTGTACAGGACACAAAAAAAAAAAAAAAAAAAAAAAGGCAAGCTGCACTTTGTAGAAGCTATAGTGCCTTCATCTACAGAAACAAGCTGTGCTCAAAAAATGCTTAGCTTACCTTATTTCCAAACCACCCACAAGCTCCATGGAATTTGATACAGCAGATATGCATAATACTTGCTGCACTTGAGACTGCTATAGGAGATACGTCTGCTGAATCAGCCTTCAAAAGCCAGACTAATCATAAGCCTTGGGTAGCACGAAACTGTTCTCATGAGAGCACAATGAATTCAGTTTGCACAAGAAAGTCTGCTTCACTAATGGATCCACGGTATAAGGCTTCGTAAATTCACCAGAAGATGATCCATGTGAGGACAGTGGAAGAACTTTGGGTAGGCAGGAAAGGCAAATCAACTGACAGTAGAATAATCTTCTCAGCTGGGCAAGGCACAGGGAGCAGCTGCTCCATCAACCACCCCACTGAACTCATTTCCCAGCAGTGGTTAGAGAAGCAGTTCTGTGAGTCAAAATTTTATAGGCATCAGCAGCAGAAGAAATCTGGCTGTTCCTCTTTCAATAGCAAAACAAGCGGAAGGAGTAAAGTGCACAGCTACGTTACTGAAATCGAGCATTTAAAAACCCAGATATCAGAGTATCCCTTTTGCCAACTTACAACAAACTACTTCACCTGCCCGTATGCAAGCCCACATTCCAGAAGACTTGGTATGGTGGGAAATGTTATGAAGTCAGGAAACCAGACTGCGATCATTAACAAAGAGGTTTCTGTAACTTCAGAGTGGCTCTGCCAACGCCCCTAGCATGCAGTCAGTGGTTATCAGCTGCTGCCTCCAATACGCCAGTTATACTGGACTTGTGCAAAGCATCTGACACTGTCCCACACAGCATCCTTGTCTCTCCATTGCAGAGACATGGATTTGACAGAGTGACCACCCTGAGGATAAGGAATCGGCTGGATAATTGCACTCAAAGAGTTGTGGTCAACAGCTCGATGTCTCAGTGGAGACCAATGACAAGTGGCATTCCTTGGGGGTTGGTATTGGGACTGGCACTGTTTGACATCTTTGCTGGCGGCATGGACAGTGGGATGGAGTGCACCCTCAGCAAGTTTGCTGACAATACCCAGCTGTGTGGCTGACACGCTGGAGGGAAGGGATGTCATCCAGAGGGACCAGGACAGGCTTGAGAGGTGGATCCATGCGAACCTCATGAAATTCAACAAGGCCAAGTGCAAGGTCCTGTACGTGGGTCAGGGCAATCCCAAACACAAATACAGGCTGGGCCGAGAATGGATTGAGCGCAGCCCTGCCAAGGACAGCTTGGGGGTGTTGGCTGAAATGCTGGGCTGCATCAAAAGGAGCGTGACCAGCAGACTGAGAGAGGTGATTCTGCCCCTCTACTCCGCTCTCATGAGACCTCACCTGCAGTGCTGTGTCCAGCTATGGGGGCCCCAACACAAGAAGGACATGGAGCTGTTGGAGCGAGTCCAGAGGGGGGCCATAAAGATGTTCAGATGGATGGAGCCCCTTTCCTCTGAGGAAAGGCTGAGAAAGTTGGGGTTGTTCAGCCTGGAGATGAGATGGCTCTGTTGAGACCTTAGAGCAGCCTTCCTGTACCTGGGAAGGGCCTACAAGAAAGATGGAGAGGAACTTTTGACAAGGGCATGCAGTGATAGGACAAGGGGTAATGGCTTTCAACTGAAAAAGGGTAGATTTAGATGAGATAGAAGCAAGAAATTCGTCACCATGAGGGTGGTGAGGGACTGGAACAGGTTGCCCAGAGATGTTGTGGATGCCTCATCCCTGGAAGCGTTCAAGGCCAGGTTGGATGTGGCTTAGAACAACCTGGTCCAGCGGAAAGTGTCCCTGCTCATGACAGAGTGGTTGGAATGCCCTAAAGATGATCTTTAATGTCCCTTCCAACCCAAACCATTCTATGATTCTGTAATACTCTATCTTAAGGCAAACATGCTTACCTGCCACAGCAGTTCCCAGTTCAACTACTCACTACGATCAAACTATGTGCTATCATACCAGTAAAGACAAAGCTGTCTAGAAGTAATGCATTTAAATATGTGCATTAAAATTCAGCCACTGGCTGAGGGTCAATCACCCCATGGACACAAATCTTTTTTTCTTCGGGTACTAAGGGAGCCCAGACAGAGTAGTGGTTAACACTACCTAAGATGCATTCCACCCTAAGTATATACACTTTACCAAATCCAGCTGCCTGAAAAGCTCTCCAACAGGAACACAGAAACTTTTCATCTTACAAGGTATGTTTTACATGCACAGCCAAATCCAATATAACACTTCCATAATGTTTTGGGGAAAACCAAACACAGCTACATGTGTGATTATTGATGTGACATGAGGCCATAGTAAAAGTCAGAAACAATTGGTCTCAGTGGAAATTATCCATTCAATATAGTGTAAAATACATAAGTATCTTCTGATACAGACCAAATGAAAACCACTACAGCTTGCTCTCGTCTAGACAAAAGCCAAGAGAAGTCAAACAACAGTGGATGTGCAAAAGCAAACAGTGGATTTATACCTTTTTTGCTTCTTCCCCATGCTTGAAGGAAAATTAAATATTTTTCTTCTGATTAAGTTTTATTTATCCAACAATAAATCAGATTTAACATCAAGGCTGACATTTTCCACCTGCTTGCAAGAAACAACTGGTTTATTTCAACATATTTTGTCTATTTTCACGAGCACCTTCTTTAACTGTTAAAGCTTTGCTTCTTACCTTATACTACTCTTAAACATCAGGTATAAGCACAACACACTCCACAGCTGTCACAGGGAAGCCTGTGGCTCGCCTGTCAAAGGGAGCCTGACAGAGCACTAACACACCCATTGCTCTCCAGCAAGCTGACGCCCGTGTCCCCTGGTTCGCCCATGTTCCCTGGGTCACCTGGCTGCAAATGCACTAGGCTTACATGCTGCCATGCAACGTCATCTCTGGTCAGGATGGCAGGCAAAGGCCTAATTTCACAGATCTTACACAAATACCTATACAAGAAGTTCACTCCCCCTCTGTCAAGTTTCTCCTGCTGGAGACCTGGGACATCCTATTATTTTGCTGTGAAGAAAAATAAAATCAGACCATACATTTTTTCCTTTGTAAATTATTCTAATTTATCATCATACTCCACCACCGTGACATTGGCAGTGACCACACAAGCTTTGTGGCCATCATACAGAAACCAGACACAACTGTCACAGGTCTCGTGTAAGGAACAGCACATAGCTGCATTGCTCCAGGGACAAATTTTTTAATATTCCAGTTCTTCCTTCCTCCAGAGGAGAGAAGCATGCACTGATACGAGAAGCAACACTAAAGATTTCTCCTTTGTATTGCCAGGTGCGATAGTCAGCGAGTCCACTTTTCTCGGTATCCATATTTGCTCAATAAGATGGCAGCCTGCAGAGTGGCTTCTCTCCATCCTGTCATTCACACAGCCCAAGAAATCTTTTTATGTCTTCCCTCTCTGCTTGCAAAGAGCAAGTTAAAAGATTACTTTCAATTTTTGTCTCCTTATAGATACACTGAATAGATGGCTTCCCATCATGGCCCTGCATGTTTATTCTAGTAAATTATTCAACTTACTCTGTGTGGGGAAAATTAGTTTCTACAGCAATTCAGCTGCTACTCCATCTAGAGTCTCTATATACTTGCTGCAACCCGCCATGCAACATCATCTCTGGTTTTCTTCAGTATTTGCACAGAACTTGTACTCAGATAAAACTGCTCTTCTCCCCTTGACTCCCCCATTCTCTGCTGTTCTGTGTCTTGGATATAATACAGTGCTTACTCTTGGGAGTAAAAAATTTTCCAGAAGGATGTTAAATTCTGTGAATCTGAAAACCACTTTACATTCCAAATCTCCTCTCCACTTGATTTGCTCATACCTAATTTTCAGATATACATTGTTGAAACTTACAAACACATGGGTTACAATACGTCAAATCCTAAAAGAGAGGATTTGAATGGAACTATTCTAAAAACAGGAAATGAAAAAGGAGGTTAAATCTGCAACACTCTGTCACTGTCATTTAGCCACATGGGACCTACTTATTTGTACATGTAACCAACTGCTTAACTACCTGCACTAACCTCCTCAGTGGTAAACAAAGTTACCCAAATGTCACCAAATTATCTGCTGTCAAACACATGACTGTTTTCACCCCTTTTTCATGTGAAAATGTCCCCAAATTAACTTGATTCTCTGTGTAAAACTACATTGTAAGGCTCATAATGCAAAGAGTTTACCTGATATAAACATGAACAAAATCAAGATCTCTGTCCCTAAGCAGCGAGGAGAGCGAGCGCTGCATGCCAGCAGGTTTTTTGTATACTACCAGATTGGGGTTGCAGTTCATTTGTTTACAAAAGTCTGAAATGGAATCAAGTACATTGACTTCCTTACCTTGTTACTTGTTTGTATACAAAAAACTTTTCGAAAAATCAGAATTATTTTATGTTTTGCAACACAGTTTATGACCCAAGGTGACCTTCTGGTGTCTGATTTAATAGAGATTGCTTTCTTGGGAGCCAGACAGAATTTCTTCAGTACGCAATTGTTTGCACATATAAGGCACCTTCTATAAATTTAGACACATTGTTTTAAAAGAACATGGAAGTACAAGTTCAAGTTGCAAAGAAATACACTACAGTAGAATCACACTGTCTGCAGAATGCTCTGACTCATTGCTCTGAAGCTAAAGTATGTTGTATATCTACAGACAAATCATTACTGTGGTCACTGAAGTAATACTTTTCTGGGAATACAGAGACCTCAAGCAGTTATTTCACCTGTAACCCTACAACATCTCTCCAACTCCGCCTGTCCCACTGAGGCGTTCCAGCCTCAGTCGGACGCCTGGTGCAAGCAGGCGCTGACTCAGTCACAGGGCGCTCTCAAAACTGTCTTTCTCAGGTGTCTCTTCTAGAAGAGGCTTGTGCAGCTATGACACATTCCCAAAGCAACCCCACTTGTGCCAAAGGGAAAACAACTGCTGTAAGCGGCATCAGGTCCTGGGGAGAACAGGTCTTGGCCCTGTTTTCGCAACAGGATCAGTACATTAGTACATACAGAGATTAGATGACTGTTCCAATGTCTCTTTGCACCTCCCCACCTGCCTGCACTCACCTATTATATCTGCAGGGTAAGCTCTATCAGGCAGATACTAACTTTCCTTTGGCATTTGTACATAGCCTGTTTTAACAGGGGGAGCCACGTATGACTGAGGCTGCTACTGAAACAAGGAAGGAAGGAATTCCGCTAAGCAGAGAGGTGTGTTAGATTCAGTCTTGGCTTGCCATGATTCATGCAGAACCTTATATTGCCCTTATTTTAAACCAGTCACAGGCTGTTCAGGCAAACAGTCAGGCAAAAATGACAGCAGCTCTGCCACACGTGGTGTTTCATCCGCTCCATCCACTTCTAAGTTATCCAATTCCTTCCAGTTCTCGAGGGTTCCTGAGAGGACCTGCCATGTCATTTACCCTTCCCATGTCCATAGCATCATATTTTTCCTTTGTTTTTGTTAAGTTCTCCTCCAAATTCTCTCTCCTGATTGCGTGTATCAAAGACTGCAACATTTCCTTTTACTTCTAATGTAGCATTTGAGACTTGTTTCCTGTAAGTAGTCCAGTATGTAATAAATAAATATTTATGTATGTAAAGCCCAGTATGTAATAAATAAAACTAGCACCAATTGTGATTAAGCTGTGACTGTTTCAGTTTGGCTACAAGTTGTGTACGCAGCTCTTATTAGCAGAACGCACTTTCTGCCCTGTTACTCTGTTCTTCCCTCTACACCCTTGTTCATCTCGTTCACCAGTTACGTCTCACCCAGTAGATGCTAAGATTTTGAAAGAGGACATACTGCAAGTAAGAGACTTAGGCAGCTGTGGTTAGTAAAATGTCAGCATCCTGAGAGCATCCCCCTCCCAGAGGTTTGGCTGCTTGGGCTCAGAGCTAGCTTGGAGACAGTACAGCTGAGGGCTGGCCCCTTCCTGCTGGAGAGGAAGGCTCCCAGACAGCACTGCTGGGATGCCTCAGCCAGGACTTACGTTCCTGTAAAAGCTGCTTTAAGCTGACACTCTGCGGCTTGGTCTCATCCACACCCAAGCTACACCCCCAACCACATCACCTGTACCTTGGTCCCATCAATCCTGACCCAGACCCTGACCCACCGATCGACTTCCCAACTTGACCTTGGACTTATCTCATCCCCATGGACTTGCCCGGCTCATCATCAGCTGCCCTGCTCCCTTGCTGGGGCTGGGGGGCAGGCCCTGGCTGGCAAGGTCCTTGTCCTGCTGGCCGTGCAACCCCTTTCACCTCCTGGCTCCATGGCCCACAGGCAGCAGCAGCCCCTGCCACACCCTGACGTAAAGGTCCACGGCCTCCTGCCTTGTTAGGGCTCCTAAGCACTGCCACAGTTGAAAAAATTGATAATGTTAGTATTTTGGGGGACTCCAAACTACAACTCCTCCTGTTACTGACATCAATGACTCTCAAATTCTTAAATATAAATGTAACATCCAAATTGTTCTGCTATGTGACAGCTATCATTAGGCCAATTCAATTTAAATTCCATTCCTGCCACCAGTTTCTTCCTTGAAGGAGAAGACACTTTTAGCATTCTCCTACTTGAGGGGTAACATCACTGATGGAAAGCCAGCTCTTATTATCCTTTAGCTGTCCCCACCTTAAACCCCTTGTCTGTGCCCTTTCCCTTCCTTCTTATGCTCTTCTACATACCCTCTTAGCGCCTAACACAAACCAGTCCCATACACTCTCCTATTTTGTTCTAGGTTACATATCTGAACCTATTTGAATGCCTGCAACAATGCAGGCATTGTAGAAGATATATTTCAGTATTTTCAAAAAAAATAACATAATTCACCACTTTCCATGTTTTTAATATACTTCTCTCCACCGGGACAGCATGACTCACTCTCCCAGTGGGAAAATCACTCCTGCTGTTGGACACCAGCAGCAGTTCTGGCATCTAACACTAATAGCATTATCAATTTATGACTTTAGAAGCACTACCAGCATCTAGTAGTAGTCTCTGTGATATTACAGATGGCCCATTTGTCCATTTTTTCCACATGGCCCCCCGTGTCTTCTCTTACATCCTTACTTGTGTTTCATGAGGGCACTTATCCTCTCTCACGTAACACAGCTTTCAAAAGACTCTCTTCAGCTACAATTCCTACACTAAATAAACTAAAGCGATATAGAAAGCCTATTAAATTGTCTGCTCTTCCCCCACCACCCCACCATGAAGATATGCAGTTACCTCCCCTCTGAGTAAGGGGTCTGAACTGAGCAAGTCATGGTAACTCAATCTTTCCCACCTCCTAGATCTGCAGTGTGCTACACAAATCATGCACATACCAGTCACACTGCAAGGTGCTCTGGGCACCGACTCTTCCTTTCTGAACTCTGAGATGCCAAGGGAGGATAAAAAAAGAAAGGTTATGAAGGCTATGAAAAAATGAAAGGCTTCATATCCCAGAACAACTGCATCAGCAACAGCACAAGTGAGAAACACACTGTGCTCTCGCCTGCATCATAAGACCAGAGACAGAGCGTGGGGATCAGAACAGCACCTCTGCTCCAGCCGCAATGGCCTGTAGCCATGGCTGCTGGCGTGCCCCCACATCACCACTTCAGTAATCAAATCCCCAGGTGTAGGGGGAAGATAAGAAGCTGGAGATGGAAGCACCCTCCTTTTGGGTGAGAGGCAAGAGGGCCCTTTACAAATAGTGACAGCTAGGCAAAGAAAGCATTTCCTACGTGACCACATCTCCTCGCGCAGTTTGTGCGACCGCTGTCGTTTCTCTCTTTTGTCCTTACGCAAGAAGTCACACCCATCAGGCTGAGCCAGGTAACTTCCAAGCTCAACAGATATCCCAGCCAATAATGGACAGACTTTGATTTGGAGTCTGAAAACAAAAAACAAACAACAACAACAAGAAGGCAGTATTTCATTCAAATAGCCCCACTATGCACCCACAAGAGTGAAGGCACTCTTATTGTCACTACACACAGTGGGGCAGGTCCCCAGCAGAAGTCAGCCACCTCCACGTACATCAGCTGTACTGCCCTAACCACCTAATTTGAAACTCATTACAACCTATTTACTAGTTCTGCTAGCTTAAAACAAACTATTTTACTTTTTAACTCTCTAATAATTGTGACCTTTATTTTAAAACGTTATTGAATGAGAAACCTTGTAATGATTCCTAATTTTACCCAAAATATTTACAATTACTACCGCCCTTAAAAACAATATTTAGCACAGCATTTAACAGAAAAAATATGAAACTCTCCACTCACAAAAAAGTATGTATGTTCTATAGACTGGTCAACAGATTTAACTCAGCTATATTTTATGTTTGTTTTTACTTTAAGATTTGTGTGTGTATGCAGAAATTACTGATGAAAGAATTGCATTTATGTTGCATTGAAGTGTAGTCATGCTGTGATAAAAATGTGTATTTCTTTATACATCAGAGAACTAGAATAATTGGCTATTACATGGGCAATGTTAGATTTATGATTTTCTTATTTATTAATTTCCTTGTTGTTTTTTTTCTTTTTTAACATAAGTAAGTCCTTGACTTAAAAGAGATTACATTAGTAAGTACAATGCCTAGCAAAACAAGGGTCTAGATCTCACTAATATTCTTTTAAAATATCAAATTTACTGTGCTAAATGGGTTTGCAAGTGTATTTTAAATGATTTTGGTTTAATTTTTAATTTCTACAGGTAAATGGAAACAACCTTTAGACACCTTAAAGAAGCCTAGACTTTCTGAAAGTACTACATCTCTACCACTGCAAATCAGGACCTTTAGTGAATCTAAAGGTGAGGTGGAAGCATAATAAAGGCACCAAAATGGAGGGACATTTTGAAAATGCTGTCCACCATTTTAAAGGTACAGAGAAAAACAAACAAACAAACAACAAATAAACGAAGTTATTAACCATACCTTCTGTGAAGCAAGCACTGGCTAATAAATTAGGTAGTCTAGACAATACCTGAGAGCTTCTGGACTTCCCTGGAAATATCTATATAGAAAATGCAGATAAAGATAATGCTTCATGTTTCTATTATTTTTTTCACACAAAGTAAATTGGTTTAAATATTCTCAACCACTTTAAATAGATATGATGCAGTATGTAGACTGCTTGCAGCCGGAGTCAGCAGACAGCTTTGGCACTCTGGGAACGTGTAGTTCAGGTTTTGATAACGAAATCTCCTGTGCCACCTTTTCTATGTGCCACTCTAAATTTCTTTCTTAAATCTTCCTAAAGGGAAGAGATTATGAGAAATGGAGGAATAGAAGGAAGTGTAATCCTACAAACCTTGGGTTGTCCTTTCTTTTTTGAAAAAGGTAATATAGCCTGGTTCTGAGGCTCATGATAAAAATACTGCCCTGCTTTCATATTTGCAGTGGATTTGCTGACAGAGAAACATGTCTGGTTTTTAAATAATGAAAATGTCTTAAATATGTTTCTGTCATCAAAAATCAGTTCTTGCAGGAGCCATTGTCAAAATCTACCCACATGTCAAGTGCTAGATGTAGTGGGGGGGGGGGGAAGGAGATAAAAGCACTAGCTAGTCTAGAAATAATAAATGGAAAGATTCCAAGTCTTTTAAACCAAAGCACATTTACTTATGTTAATCCAACATGTTCACTCTGTAAACAAGATGAAAAACTGAAAAATATGGAAGCATCAGATTTCCAGAATTAAAACCAAATTGTATCATCAGGAGCAAACTCTCATCTGCTGGGTTAACTCAGAAAACACTACATCTCTCCACAATACTCAATATGTACCCTTAAAAGGGAGTCTGCCCCAAAAGATACAGTGTAAGTGTGAAAAAGTGTATGGAAAAAGCAGACAGACATTAAGCAACTGAAAACATCAGCATCACACACTGATGATATGACAAAGAAGCAGAGAAGGTAGGCACATGTCCCAGTTTCAGCCAGGACGGAGCTAGTTTTGTCTTCAGCAGCTCCTCTGGTTTGGATTTAGTGTGTGAAACATGGTGACAGCACAGGGCTGTTGTTGGTTGTTGCTGAACGATCAAGGACATTTTGCAGTTTCCCAGCTTGGCTGACGTGCAGGTGCAAACACCTGGGAGGGGCACGGCCAGAAGAGTTGATCTGAACTGGCCAAAGAGAGTGTTCCATGCCATAGACGGCATGGCCGGTGTGAGGGAGGGTCGGCCATTGCTCTCGTTCCCTCCTTCTCTTCGGGTTCCTTGTTCAGTTCGCTTTCTGTTCACGTTCCCTTCTTGTTATCTTATTCTTATTTCATTCGGGCCTGTCTGTTCAGCTGTTTGTTGCCTCGCTCGCTCTCTCTGGAACTCACTGTTCTGGGATGGCTGCGGGGGAATATCCCTGCTCCCTGACTGCTGCTCGGGACGGGCTGTGTTGGTCCTCGGGTGGTGAGAAATTGTGCATTGTTCATTTTATATATT
Source organism: Podiceps cristatus (assembly GCA_000699545.1). NCBI lineage: Eukaryota > Metazoa > Chordata > Aves > Podicipediformes > Podicipedidae > Podiceps > Podiceps cristatus. Next base: position 17,285 of record JMFS01093047.1, on the reverse strand, counting down.
CTATTATCCTTTTACATTATTATTATTATTAATGTATTTTTATCTTTTCCCTTGCTGTCTTGGTAAAGTGTTTTTATCTCAACCCGCGAGCTCGCTCTCTCCATTTCTCCTCCTCACCCCCACCAGGGAGGGGAGGGGTGAGCGAGAGGCTGCATGGTCCGGTTACCGTTTGGGGTTAAACCACGACATCAGACAAAGGCTAAATTATGAAAGTGCAAACATGCATTTGTAGGCCAAAGTTTGAGAAAAAGTGGAAAAAGGACACAGTTTCATCTTTAGCCATTTTTTAACTACAAAGGGGGGTACCTCAGTTGTAAAATGTATTTTGTAACAGATCAGGTGGATTCATGCAGAAGAAAACAGGCAATCCTGGCAAAGAAAATATGACAGAACTAAACCAACTCAATGATTTGCCAAGGGCAGAGAACATATCAACTTCTATGATTTATTAAATCTCATGATGTTAGAGCCTGTCCTGATCTAGAAGCCAAGAAATTATGTGATATGTCTTTTCTTATTTCAATTCCTAACATTCCTGATCACATAGAAAAGTGAAAAGGGAAACTCAACAGTTCAAAGTCCTGAAAGCAAATAAAAAGATCCTCAAAAATCATTAGAGGCATCATGATTTTAAGCAAGCTGATTTTAAAGCTCTGGCACAGAATTATTAAAAGCCAACCATTGGCAATAGTTCATCCGTTTTCTGAATGAACTATGGCTATTTATGAAGACACTGAAAGCTGTTTGAATAACAGGATAAAGAGCCAACAGTGAGGGAGACACAAAAGACCCAACCACCAATGAATCATTTGAAGGTATCCCCAATGCATATAATTACCATCCTCATTAAGCAACAGTCATTGCAATTAAGTATTGTTTGGCTTAAATCAGTTACCTGGAATGTCTTCTGATCAGGCCTGTTCCAATTAAGTGGCACTTACTTACTACCTTAATCATGCAGTATCAGTTCAAAGCAGCATAGTACAGCTTCACCTTGAAAGCAATTGGCCTAACATTTGGCAACCAAAAGCAATAGCCCTTGAGTTTCCAAATGAAAGAAAACTGATAAATAAGTATAAAGCATCATTACATTGTCTTCTCTCATTTGCTTTTATTTCTACAATTCTACTCACATAATTCTTAAAGCTGCTACCAGTTGAAGATCGATCTAAAAACCAAAAGAGAGATTAAACGTACTAAATGCCACACATTGTGATACTCCTTAACAGGAAGATGCCAGGGAGAACATTAAATACAGAATAAGCAGGACAACGCTTAAAACTTTCATTAGTTTCAATTGTAAAAATGGAAATTTCTGCACTCTCTCTCCTGCCACACAACTGGCTATAGGCCTCTGTTTTAAACATGTTTTGCCACACTCTAAGTTAATTTTGTTAGATGCTTTTGTGATACATACCTCTTCCGTTTGAGAGTATCTTTTTTTCTCATTTGAAACCAGTACTTTGCACTACAAAAGTAGTCACACCTCTTACATTAAGAATTTAAGGCACATGTATGAAACATTTAGAAAATGTTATGTGAATGGAAATTTTACTGCTTGGCAGTAGAGTATTTAGGGGTTTTGGACAGATAAATACATCTAAAATTAACATAAAATGAGGCATTTCAATGTGTACTTTTATTTTCTTTAAGTTAGGTAAAAAAAAAAAAAAAAAAAAAAACACAACAAACACACACGCCTGTGAACTAAACTTTTCAACCTGAACTTCAGGTATCATCTTTTAAGTCTGTCTTGACAGAGATTTCTTAAGTCTTCTCCTAAGAATAAAATTTTCAGAATCCCCCTCATTTCATGTTGTTCACTTGGTACTTATATGAGTTTAAAAGTACACATATACTATATAGGAAGTGTAATGTTGAACAGAGATATCCAACATCGCCTTCCATCTGGATAGCAGACAAAATGACAATACTACAGGTAGGCAAGCATGTCACTGTAACTAATCCACTAAAAGACTGAAGTGCCACCTAGCTCTGTGGCCTTTGTTACCTGACCTAGTCAAATTTAAACTGTCTCAAATATTCCTACACAGCACTACATATGTTAGGAGACCTTACCTAAAGCCTTACTGAAAGACACCTTGCTTTTCACACCCACATGCCTTCAGAAAATAAGACTCAGCACCTTTGACAAATGTTACCCTAACTACCCTGGACTCAGCTCTAAATACATTCATCCATTCATCACTGCCAAGTCAAAAATCTTGGTGGTTGCTGACAGTTTACAGGGAATTATTTCAGGCTGTGTTTTATCTCACACAAGTTTGGCACAGATATCAGGACAGGTCTGTTCCAGTCTTCAATTTCAGCTTATAAAAATCTGCAAGCAAAATACACGTCATCAAATCTTATTTTCTAGGGGAACACATAGGTGTTAAGGCTCAAGAGCCTGCATCAAGTTCAGAGCCCTGCAGTGTGGAACTACATAAAAGACTGAGCATGCTAGGCTTATTTTAAAAAACTTATACAGCAGGCCTTCAAAGTCCTGCCTGTGATTAACAAACATCATAAGAATACATTATTAAAAAGAGAGAGACATCAGTTACAGTAATCAATTTCTATGACTACTGGTAATTCTCTGCATAATCCAGCCTAGCAAGGTTTCCATACATCTTTCCCTGCAATGTGGTTGCAAGCTGTCTTCACGCATTAAACACTAGAGACACGGATGTCAAGAGACATTGATTCTTGTTGTTTAAGATTCGGTTGCTCAAAAAGCCCAAAAATTCAGTAAATGCTGAACAATCAGCTGCTGAAAGTCAGCCCTATTTAAGATGTTTGAAGCTGAGCCTTCAAAAACCTGGACACTCAAAATCATTACTTCCTTGAAGGGGGAGGAAATAAAAAGCACATCCTCAGTACACACCTATGAAGAGTACATTCATTTACTTACAGCTCTTCAGTGAGGAAAAACCCAGACGTATGGAAACAAGAAGCTCCCACTGTTTTCACCTCAAATCTTTCCTAGAAAAGGCACTTAATTCTTTCTTACTTAGTACCTCTCCCTATTTAGTTGTTTTGTTGCAAACACAGGCTGAAATCAGTTAGTCTCTTGAGGCTGGAGCTGACCCAGGCTCCCACCCCCCTACAGACCTCTAGTTGCTCATCATCACTTCTTGATGATCACCCAGCACAGCAGCACATCAGTACTGTACTGTACCCAAGTTCTTTCAAAATAAAGGCAGGTTTGCTTGCGGTTGTTACGATTCAGAAATTTCCTTCAATGTTTATAGTAATTTAGGTCATTTTGAAAGAAGCAGGTTAGGAAGCAATTGCGTGTGCAGTTAAGCTTGCAAATTCGGGTGGAAAGCCTTCTGTCACGAAGGCCACACTAACACAACGGGGCAGTACAGGTGAACAACTGGCATGGTAACTTAGGCCACCTGACTGCAGACTTACACCATACTGAAACCACCATGGGCCATCACCGATGTTAAAATACATGGGTTTGCCTTTTCCTTGCTTGGTTGCTCTTGAGCCTGTGCCACCCCTCCTTTGTGCCATGGCCAATGTTTGTGTAGCTATAAGGTAAACCATGTGCAGCTCATTTTCAGATACACAGTAATAAATTCAGCCAGGACACAAAATGACTTCAGCAGAATTGAATCAGGAGTTATTATATTTCAATTTTTTTTTCTTCTTTTTTTTTCTTTTTGCATTAAACTAAGGTGCAAAAAATACCCTAAAGTCTATCCTATTTTGTGGTGGGGTGGGAGGGTGCCCCATTTAGACCAATTCTGAGTAGATTTCTAGTTATTCAAGTCCTGTCTAGAAAAATTGAAGTATTTTAAAACTATCCAGGGTGCATACAACATGCTGGCGCACAGACGCACTATTATGCATCATGCATAAAGTCTTGTTCCCACGTGATGCTTTTATCACTGCCTCTTTGGTGCAGGCACTGCAAGTGTAACCATGTGAAAACTCAAGTACAGTCTCTACATATCCAAAGTTATTAAAAACCACTCATTTACACACTACAGATGTGAAAGTTCCTGCTCCTCCCTGAAAAGGCATATTAAGTAACATAGAAAGGTATATTAAGTAACATATTGCTACATACATGTATAACTTAGCTAGAGGACTGGCATCTCATCACTAAAAATACCCAGTAATTTTAACTCAAATATTTGATGACATGACTTGTTCAGTAATTATGCATCTGTAGAAGACTTTCTGCAAGGCAGCTGATTTATTACAGCATGACTTGCAGATTCAAAAATCAAGAAGATGATACCATATAAGACTACATTAAGTGCATTAAAGGGGGACTAGGAAAGATATTACAAAATACGAGGAATTAGCATAGGTGTTTCTCCCAGGTTTCAGCAAGGACTGAAGCCAGGCTTCACACTGGTCAACATTTCTTCAGATAAAATGATGATAAAATTAGCAGACAGAAATAACATTGGTAAAAAGTCGTAAAGACAAAAAGAGGTTCATTTAACAAAGTACATTTGGATAAAACACAGTACTAAGGTACAGGCCAATGACCAGAAAATGTAACATATGTACAGAATGGTAGACTATATCCTGGATAATCATGACTCAGTTAAGACAGCAAGTATTGACTGCACAAGTTATTCAATGTGAACTCTCATTGTGATATTGCAGCAAAAAGAATTAATTTGAACCTTGAATGTAATGAAGAGAAGCAGGTTAAGTGAATTCTTCTCTGTCGTACTGAGAGCATTGGAGAGACCAATACTGAAATACCGTCTCACGCTTCTGGCATCTGATTTTCCTAAAGGGAAATCAAAAAATTGGAAGGAAAACAGAAAAGTTATGCAAATGTACTTGAAGTCTGCAAAAAATGTCCTCCAGTAAGAATCTTAAAGAGGTCACTCTGATTAGCTTAACAAAAAGAAGACACAGCGGTGTCTTGAGTAAAAGTATTTTTCAGAGGGAGAAACAAAAAGATACTGAAGGGCTTCCCAACCTACTAGGTCAAGTCATCAAGAAAATGTCTGCCTAGAAAATTAATTCTGAACAACTGTAATGAAAAGCAGGGCTTTCTAAAGAAAGCAAACAATGAGAATGATTAACCAATACACTAAGTATTAAAAGCTTTACTGAATACACGACACCTTCCTTAAATTTTGGAAAATATTTTGGTCAAATAAAAGTCAAACACTACCCACAGTTTTCAGTTCAATAGAGAGATAACTGGATAATAAGCAATGGCTAAATCACCTGGCCAAACTCTGGGTAAATCTGTGGCTTTACAAAATCATATTATTCTCAACACCAAATCTCCTCCCTTTCCTCTACACATGCAAATGTGAAACATGCAAATTACAAATACCATCAGTTCTTAAGACGATTCTTGAAAAGACATCTTTAATTTGCTCTGTGTTTTACTCCTGAGGACAAGAAACTAAAGAATTTTTCACCTTAGCTACCTTGGTTATATCATTTCACTCAGACATTGTTATCTCCTTGTCTCCCACACAAGAGTCATGCTGTTATCAAAGTCTTTCTCACTAAACAATTATTTCCTTTTATGATTTCTTCTGGCTGGTCAAAGATAAGGGCTTACAGTGAGCTTGATTAGTGTTGCAAACAAATAAGAGTAATACTATAGCAGACATAACTAAGCTGAAGTAATCAGCACTATTAATAACCTTTTGATTTCTAATCAAATACAGCTCTGACTTTTGCTGCCACTTTGCTTTACATCTTCTAAACTAAGAAAGAATATTTTTATAAAATATTTCTCAATATGCCAGCCCTTTTATTCTCATTTGCTTTTTATCTTATTCTTAATAATTCTTCACTAAAAATAAAAAACAACAAATCTTCTATTAAAAAAAACCACAAACCACAGAGACCTACACTTTATACTGCCTTCCCTGGTGACAAGATTTAGTTATACATCATAGTATGAAATTTTGCATGCTTTTTTTTATTCTAATAACATTCCTGAAGACAGCAAAAACATATTTACTGATACCTGCATTTAAAAAAATCAAACCAAACAAAAAAAAACCAAAAAACCAAAAACAAAAAAACAACACACTAGCTTGAGACATACAACTGGGGCAAAAAACCACTTCATACAGTTAATATCTGGCAAAATTATATCCAAAAATAGGAACTTAACATGGTAAGGCCTTACGAGATTTGCACTGCAGGTAGCACTGCCACATCCATTCTTCATTCTGAGCGACTACTAATCCAAAGGCAGATAGTCATTCTGCTTAAGTCATGGGCAATGCCCCTTAGAGAAAACACCTAAAACCACTGCCCAGCTTCCCGTGCTTTTACAGCGGGAGAAGTACATCACCTCCTCATTCTCTGCAAACCCCAGATAGGCAACGTATTCTTCCGCACATAAAAAGCTTCCCATCAAGACTCTCTAAGAGGGAATGCATCCAAAGCACCAAATATGTCCTACAGTTCACAGGACAGCTCAACCTATTCATAGGAGAAGAAAAGTTCAGTGGTTTCCACAAGTAATTTTTTTTATAATAGTCTCTCCACTATCTTTCCAAATACTCAATTTTCCCATGGGGGGAAAAAAAAAAAAAAAAAAAAAAGGCAAAATACACGCATAAGCAAATCTTTTTTCTGTTTACATTGCTAGCTTACAGTTGTAGTAATCTTAGAAAAGCTGAACGCCCGTGAGTTTATAGTTCATTTACACATGAACAGTAAAAAAGAAATCACAAAACTAACAATTTCTTCACACAAAGTTCCCTTTTCCATAACAACTGTGTTGTTCCTACCAGAAGACTTAAAAATAGACAGACATCAATGTAAATGTACAAATCACTATGCTAAACACAAAAGAGAAAAGCATGTCTGAAATATGGCAAATACTTCCCAGAGCTTTCACCTAGAGAATTCCTTTCAAAGACAAAAGCCAAAGACGAAGAAAACAAAAAATTTAATGAGACGTGTGTGAAGCGCTGGCCCATACAGATTTTAAAAGACTGTGAGCTGCCTTTCAAAATGGCCAAATAGCAATATTAATACACAATATGCACTAAGATAAACTAGCCACCTTTATTTGCCAGTTTTGTCTCAACTTTATTAGTTATCAATTTAAATAGTATTACTTCTTTTCATTTTTAATATGGTTTTAGGAGGTAATGAGGCAATGTGTAGGCTCTTTTTGTCACGGGTATGCCCAAAATTTTCCTTATAATGCTGTGTGTGTTGATAATCTGCCCGACTTCATGCTCATAAAAGAACCTATTTCTTTTCCAAAGGCATCCTCTAACCCCCTACACAAAAAAAAAAAAAATCATAAACCTCAAACCTACCCTAATTAACTTTACTTCCCAAAAAAGCCACACATCTGTTTTCACAGCTGGAAATGATTCAACCATTGGTAACCAGAGAAAAGCTCCAATGTGTTAAAATACTCTAGCCAAAAACTGGCACTCCAGCAAAGACGGATACTATGCCAGCACAATCTGAGCAGCTGTTAGAACAACCTTTATTTATACTGAAAGGGCATGAGATATCCTGATGCTATTACTACTAAACCAGCATATCTTATTGGAAAGATACCACTGGTTGAAAATGGACAATGCAGAAACACAACATGCATTTTACCAATCAAGCAGATTATAATTATGTGAGAACAGTGACGTACAATAATCCGCTCTCTACCCACTTTTCTACAACAGATTCTGCAGGGCTCAGCTTCTGGGGGGAAAAAAATCCTTTGTAAATTATTTTTAATACAACTGTTATTATGAGTGTCAGAAAAATCAATTAACAATGCTGCCCTAACTCTTTAGAAAAAAGGGACTTAGATAAATAGAAAAAGATTAGGCTATTTCTTTTACAGCATTATTTTTATTCTGAAAGGGACATCAAAGAGGCCCAACTCCCTCCCTTTCTCCCCCACCCCCCTTCTTTTGGCTTTGACATCACACAAAGAGGAAAGTATTCCTTTCACTGTTTCTTGTATAGCTGGAGCATCCAAGTTTCTGCACACTGTTATCACTTTCTATCCTTGAATATGAATTATTTTAATCCTCCAGCAATTAACAGCCTTTTGGATGAAAAGGGCTGGAAGTGCAACCCTACTTTTGTTTTGCTAATTTATTTGGTCAGTAGTTCATTTACTCATTGTTTCACTTGACTTAAATATTTAGGTGTGTGCATGTCCCACTTATAACCATTACATGTTTTCAGCCATCTTTTTTTTTTTTTTCTTTTTTCTTTTTTTAAACCTTGCTTATGATCCAAAAGGAGTTTCCTGTCCTTAAGTATCTTTCATGCATGGCTTTCTGCCACTGCACATAATTTTGCATTTTCATGCACAACCTATTCATTTCATCACAAGGCTTTTAGCTTGGGAGAGGAAGAGGAATCAGTTTTTATTTGCAAATCCATTTAACAAAGAAAGAGACTGAACTGCCAATGAACAATACTGTAAACACTACCAGGTTTCCTTGATCTCCTCATTGCTTTCTTGCTCCCATTGACATAATTACCATCAATACTTCTAACACACTAAAAGTATGGCAAGTACTTAACGAATACGAAGGAAGCAAAGTTTTCTGTCCTTAAAATATAGCTGTCTAAGGCCCCAATCCAACACACCACACACTCACTTTAAATCTGTAACCGGTTCCCTTGACTTCAAGTGTTTGCACTTGAGCAATTAAATGGTCTGTTGGACTAAGGCCTGAGCAAACTGTGAGCATATAGAGAGAGGTAGCAGACAGATACAATAAAAAGCTTCATGAATAAAAAGTCACAGTTTAGCAGATACATCAAATCAAAATGCTGTTTGGCTCAAGAAAAAAAAAAAAAAAGAAAGAAAGAAAACAAATGCTTGAAGGGAGTTATCTTGTTGGAGTAAGTTTTTACAATCCAAATACATCTCTGACATTGCAAGTTGTTCAGACCAGGGACCCCATGACAACTGTGGATACGTTTTATGAAGCCATGCACACATTTCTAAAACCAAGTTCCAGTAGCCCTTCAGGAATCATTATTACAACAGACAACCATTCTAAGCTTCAAAAAGCTTCACTGCAAATATGCAGTGCCATAACATTCACCTCCTGCCACAGTCCAAGACAGTTTGTTCAGAAAGTTAAAAAAAAAAAAAAAACAAAAAAAACCACCACACCACAACAACAAAAAAAAACAACACAGAAAACAGACTTTATGTCAAAATGAGTAAACAAGTAAATTTTCACAACCAACAGCTGCCTCAAAAATAAAATTATGAGAAAGCTCCATCCTAAGCAATCAGCTTCATGGTCTTAAAAGAAGGTTCTAAGGCTGAACACAGCACCCTGAATTGCAAGTTATGCTATTCCCTTTTTATAATTCTTTCCCCCCCACACCTTAAATGCTTTACTGGTAATATCTGTTACAGTGGAGCAAATGAGAAAAGACATCATTAGGGCTTTGGGGTTTTTTTAATTCTTAGAAGAATAAAAAGCTATTGTTTATCTGATCTACAGACTGATCAAAGTATGGCAGCAGATACCAACCTAAAGAAACAACACAGTGAAATTCATCCGTCAGGCTGATGACTAGGGTTTGGTCAACTCATTCCATAGTTTTCCAAGCACAACGTCTATCCGTTTTTAATAATTAGGCAACAATGACTTTCAAAAGACCAGGTAGAAGAAAGCTTGTATGACCTTCCTCATCAGGCTCATGACTTCACTGAGTAAAAGGGGAAAGTGTGGGGATGGCAAAAAAAGTGCTGGTTAAGAGAAGCAACACAGGAGGCATCAAATGTAGCATCAGTTGTAAACAGGAGGCGGTGGTGGTAACAGAAAACAGGGAAAAGCTAAATTATGCAAAGGCTTTAGAAGGACAAGAAGTTGTCTGAAATCTAAAGCACTAAATGAGGCAAATTATGGACTTCAATTTGTATTTTTAAGTAAGACAGAAGGTGGGGACAATCAAGACAGTATGTTCAACCAGGGTGTAAATTGCGTACAGAATGGATGGATGCAATGGGGTTATGGAGGAATACTGTGAGGAAAAAGGCTGGTGAATTCAGGTTGACAGGAGGTGATGGTATATGGTCAGAGCTTTAGATCATCAGAAATAAATATACATGCAAACTGGTACACAGAACCAGTGTTCATCAGAATTTAGAGAGCTTCCTTTAAAGGAAGGGGTTGGAAATGATGCTTGGATTATGTCCTTTAGTGATATGAAACAAGTCTCTGCAAGGGGAAGAGAATGAGTGGGATTCTGGACTGTTTCTCACCTTCATTTTGGCTGTGGACTGGTATTTTTCCAAGCACGAATAACTTTGTGTAATACAGAAACATATTGTAGCAACTGACAGTGAAAACTTATTTCATGAAATTCAAACTAGTGAACTCATTAAAGCACAAGATACTACCTTCCCCTCCAGTAGAGACTTACAGCATTCACTCATTCAAGCAACTACAATGCTTCTTCCTCTTCTTTATCCTTCTAATAACCGCAATCTAGATTGTAAATTCAAAAGTGGCAGAAAAATTCACATCACTCAGCAGGATTTGGATACAGCCTACAACACATCCTCTTCATTCCTCTCTCCTCTACAGTTTCAATCTTGATCTACTAATTCCAGAATACCATGAAGGTCTCTAACCATCATCGTCATCAGTGTGATCTGTGTCTCAGTGCTCCCCTTCTGGAACATTTGTACAGGTGATTATACACAAGTAAAGGTTCACACAAGAACTACCGAGGCAATCTGCAGTTTACAAAACGCATATATTATGCGGCAGATATTTTGTAAAGGGGATGGTTAAATATTCTATAAACAATTACTAAATTGTCAATGGAATTCAATAAGTGTTGTTTTAAAAAAAACTAATTATTTGTTACAATAACCAACTACTGTTGCCATTTTGCATGTGAAGGTTTGTAAACTACTTCCATTTGAGAAGTAATTGATTCCATTTTTATCATTTGCTCAAGTTTATGTGGTTGTTCACATCCAAAGAGATGATAACATCTATTTGCAGCAAATTATACATTATAATTCTTCATTCAAAAGCTGTAATGGAAAACAAAATGCTAATTTATGCTGTAAACGGAAGTGCAGAATCATAATCACTCATTGTTAACATTAGGAACTAAATTGCTCTTGCAAATAATAAAATGGGTTAAAAATGTGAAGGGCTTTTGTGAGCCAAAGCACCAGTGCCTCTTACTCGCTCATGTGTTATATTACAAGTGATCAAACGAACCCTTTCTCCTCACGCCAACACAAACTACTCCTTTTTGAGAAAGAATAACAGTCTTGTGATTGAGACATAAGGGTGCATGTCAGGTGACCATTCTACCCACAAGTCTCCAACCAGCTTCCCCAAAAGGGGCCTTCAGGCGCTCCCTCCGAGGTAAACTGAACTATGCGCAGAGTCTGTCTACACAAGTAGTACAGAGCTGTGAGGCCGGAAGAGCCAGACAGCTGGTGCTGAGGATCTGACATCCACACTACATGCTTTGCACCACACACTCCAGGGTGGGGTTGGTCGGATTATCTAAATTCAGCCTAGCTCCAGTCTCCTCTCATTAGCTGAATGTCAATTTGTAGCTCAAATGCACTAGAGAGCACATCTCCCAGTTCGGGTCCATCCAAAAGGAATTCCGTTCATTTGCAACAAGACCAATCTACAACAGCACAGCAGTCTCAGGATGAATGCAGCACACTCCTGCTCCCAAGAAAAGTGCTAGTGCAGACAAACCTCTCGTCATTTCAGGTCTCAGTGAGTTCATAGGGAACCCAGAGTGCCCAATTTCTCCTTCCAAAATTAGGACCAGTGCCACAAGTGCCATCTTCAGAGCAAGAGTCACTGTATTAGTCTCTCTTCACCTTGATTTTACCTTTAGAGTAGAGACAGTAACACACAGTTACTTAGCAGAAGGGGAATCTCAATTGGAGTCTAAGACAAAAAACGTTGTAGAAGTATTGGTTTTCCATCCTCTTCAGCAATTTTACAGTCCTATAGGTTTTAAATATACAAGGAGATTTGTTCACACAGCAAACAGACACATCAGAGAAAATAAAAAAATAAAACATGAACACATTAGGGCTGTGCACCTGCTCTTCCACATTTCATTAAGCCTCTACACCTAAACGTACGTCAGGTTCTCTCCTCCGTACATCCGTTGTGCTGGTATCCCTCAGTGATACCTTCTGGTCATGGCGAGACAAACTGGATCGCAAGCATCCACACTGCCTCAGGGAAAAACATTAAAAAACCCATTAACTTTTGATAAGTCAGATCATATGATTATAACCTAAATGATAAATGCCAGATAATATGTTCAAAAACATGTATATATTTGTAAATAAGCTGCCATTTGTAAACAAGCCTCTCCTAGCTTATTTATATACCTCAAATCCCTGTAAAACAGTTTATTTACCAGCTTTTTTCAGTTAATGGTATTAAAAAAATACAATTATGTTATCAAAAATTGAAAATTGCCTTTTAGGTGACCAAAAGAAAGTTCCACTGCTTCATGTAGTAAATCATTTTACTGCTGCCCTTTTATATTTAATACCCTTCTGCAGTACACATTTATCTCTACACTAGCAAAGTGTACTCATTGATTTCCTATGGTCTCTCTGGAAGAAGGTTCTGCTTCCCTGATGATGAGTACAAAGGGTGGGTGACCCCATTCTCATTCCAATGCAAACCCTGCACTTTTACATTTCTGCTTAGACCACACGAACATTTGACCAGCTAAGAACTCCCTGCCCTCTTCCTACAGAACATATTGCTAGAACTACTGACATTTTCTCCGGAACACAGCTGTATTTTTGAAAATCCCATCTTATGTATAAAACACTAAAAATGCTTTAGTTCATCACAGCCATAACTGTAACTTACAATTTGCACATAAGCTTTTCTTCTAAACTAAGATATGAAAATAGCATTTTGGCTATCTTCTGCATGTGTTTTAAACTCCCGTTACTGTGCTCTCCTGTACCACTGTTTAGCCGGTTTGCCCTGGGCCACGAGGAAATTGTCTGTACTCAGTGTAAACTGTGGGGGTTTTGCCAGATGAGACTGCCATCAGAACACACTGGTTTTCCATCCAGATTGTGGATAGGTTTATTAAACAACAGCCAGAATAACAACATAGGAGTTGGACAGAAAATATGATTTGAAATCTACTCTCTAAATGCTATGCAATGGCACCGAGAACCCTTGAAAACAAACAATAGCATTCACTACTGGTCACTGAAACTTTTCAAAGTTATTGTGCTGAATGATGGATTTAAGGTATTAATCACTGAAAGAAAAAGAATTACATTTAACATTTTTTTGAAGTCTATTACCTGTTTTTTTAAACTATATCTACCTCATTACCCTATTGTTTATCTTTTGCTGGGACACCAAGAAAACAGGTCTCTTCGGTTTCACTTTCATTTTTATAGTGTTCCATTTTCCCGGCTTTGTGTACCAGCATACAACACCCCCTGGATACAGAAAAGTCAGAAAAATTTCAAATCCAGGATTAACTTATTTTTTAATTACCAAGTCTTTTCTGTTAATACTAAACCAGGATTGCTGCTTTTTCTTAACTAATTTAGTTTTGACAGCATCCTTTTAATTTGCAGAGATGTTACAGGCTTTGCTAAAATATAACTGAAGTTGAATGATGGTTTTAGTCCATTGGTTTTCACAGCCAAATAATGTACAACTATCGACTGAGGTTTTTTCCATTAAAGAAAAAGGTCTACAAAAATATTAAAGTGCATTGCCTAATCTTGTGCAGATTGATATAGTATCTCTCATTCAACATCCTCATAGACAACCCTACTTAGTATATGCTATACATGTGCAGCACGTTAACAGGAACTCATCTAACTTATTTCTAAACCTGCACAGACTCCAAGTTCTACTATAAAAAAAAAAAAAACAAAAACACAAAAGAAACCCAAACAAACAAACAAAAAAACCACACAACACTCCCCCACTCCCACCCCCCAGAAAAACCAACCAGAAACCATGGAAACAAAACTAAGTGAAAAAGTCCCACTGGCTATGGACCAAAATAGAAACGGCCATTGGACCTACTCTAATTAAAGGAAGAAAATGCATAAAAGCAATATACTGCTGTGCTGGTTTCAGCTGGGATAGAGTTAATTTTCTTCACAGCAGCTACTATGGGGCTGTGGTTTGGATTTGTGCTGAAAACAGTGCTGATAACGCAGAGCTGTTTTCGTTACTGCTGAGCAGAGCTGACAAAAAGTCAAGGCCTTTCCTGCTCCTCACCCCACCCCACCAGCGAGGAGGCTGGGGGGGCACGAGGAGTCGGGAGGGGACACAGCTGGGACAGCCGACCCCGACTGAACCCGACCCCGACTGACAAGAGGGATATCCCATACCGTGTGACGTCATGCCCAGCATATAAAGCTGGGGGGAGAAGGAGGAAAGGGGGGGATGTTTGGAGTGATGGCATTTGTCTTCCCAAGCAACCATTACGTGTGATGGAGCCCTGCTCTCCCGGAGATGGCTGAGCACCTGCCTGCCCATGGGAAGCAGCGAATGAAGCCCTTAGTTTGCTTTGCTGGCACACACAGCTTTTGCTTTACTTATAAAACCATCTTTGTCTCCACTGGTGAGTTTTCTCATTTTTACCCTTCCAATTCTCTGCCCCATCCTACCCAGGGGAGTGAGTGAGTGGCTGTTTGGTGCTTAGTTGCCGGCTGGGGTTAAACACAACAACTACATTCAGTCGAGTACCCCAAAAATACTGGCAGAAAGCTCTGACCGCAGCGGGGTACTTTTGTCCCTGCATACATAAAGATGAAGAGCCAAGCCACAAAGCTGTCTCCTAGCTTAATCTTTCGCTGACTTACTTACATCCACATAATACATTCCGTGAAAGTATGCCGTATAAAGTATTGCCATGTTTGAAAACACAGGACAAAGAGATGGTGCCAGGGAACAAGCCCTCAGCTGGGGGCTGCAGGGAAAATCTCTGAAATAATGTCAGTAATCATGCAGCATACTCTCATTTTACTTCCAGCACACTCCCATTTTACTTCTGTACTGCAGAGACTTTCTTGAGGTCAAATTAAAAAAAAGGATCCAGATTTATGCCTTAGTCATAGGATTTCACTCATGAAGTACATTTCAAATGATTTTCATGCACTTTGCAACCACATAGATTAATAAAACAACAACATATCCAGTTCTGGACTGGAGAGTGAAAAAATAATTAATACAAATAATGCTGCCAGTTCAGCATGGACAGGTTATGCCCAAGAACATTACTGCTCTTGCAAGGCTGAATACCCCCTTTGCAGTACTCAGAAATAGCTGTTCCTTCCTCATGACTACTAATTAAGAAATAGATGTAAAGAGAATTTCAGTAAGACAGAAAATACACTCAACAATCTTCCAGCGAACACATAATACAAAATAAAGGACTAAAAGTAGAATGTTTATTGGCAGTCTAAAAATGCAGTTCACAAAATGAATCAACAGGGAATCTGCTGGATATTCCTTTGCCTCAGGTTTACACGCACTGGCAAGACAACGTACATAAGCTGATGTAACCACAATTTATAGTTCTCAAGATTTAAGTCTATAAGTTTGTCTAGTCTAGAATTTAGCATAATGGTTAAGTCCCTGTACTAAGATAACTGTAAAAAAGAATAGTAAACTTCAAGAGAATAGTCAATCTTTTTGGAGTTCTCCTTAGTAATGCAAAGTCCTATTTACAACTATTATAGAGCGTTATTTTCTGGAACACTGTCTCAGAAATGGATTCAAAACAGACTTCATAAAGTTTACAGACATCATTTTTCCAATACAAGCTTTTCTGTGATGCACTTTGGAATTTAATATGCAAAGGAAAAGTTCTTTCCAAGAATATTACCAACAAATCACACACAGAATCTTGTGCTTAAAAATGAACTGCAATAATGTATCAAAAATATAATTGTTGAAATGCATGTCTCAACCTTCCTGAATTATAAAGCAAATGTCCTATCTCTGCTTTCAAAACTGTCGGTATATATGCTTCTAGAAGAAATCACTGTTCTCTTTAACCTGATTGGTTCCATTATTAAGTCTTATTTTGATTACTTATACTCTCATTAAAATCTTGAGATGTCAGGAAAAGATTCTCTTAATAAGCTATGGCTGAACTACTATTGATATTATACATGGGATCCTTTTACCTCGTACTAGATGTTAAGAGTGCATCATATTGATCTAGGAATAAAAAACTATTCTTCCAGAAGGCAACCCATCTTCTCATCTCAGCACTTTGTTTTAAAAGTTTTTCTGTTTGCTGTTTTATTTTAAACAGAGTATACAAAACAAATTCTATTGCAGCTACCTTACTATATTTAGCAAGTAGAAATGGTTCGCAAGCTTTTTTTTTTTTTTTGATACAATTCAAGTAAAACCAAACACACACAAATATGGCTGACTGTCAAATTTAAGCCAACTGTGCCTTTTTAAGTGTTAAAACTTGTAAGAAAAAGATCTATTTGCAGCAAAATCCCATATTCATTTTGATTTCATATTCAGACTAACATCTACTGCTAATCCTCAGCTGGTGAATTTGACTGATGTAAATGCTAACGTAATACGCAAAAGATGAAAATAGAAAGGAGCCTTGAGCACCAGAAAGAATATATATCTTAAAAATTCTTCTCATCTTCACCCTGGAAAGTCTTGCAAGCTCATCTGTTCCCGTTGTAATGCTATATAATGATTACACCTCCTCCTTCTAAACTCCTTTCCTAATCATGCATATTTAATTCAACTTTGTGTATATATCCTCCAGTTTATATAGTCCTTCCATAAATAGACCTTCTGCATCTTGAATTATCTCCTCCGTTTTCCCTTAGATACGGTTCAACATTGGCATTTAGAATAGATCAACTCTGGATTTCTCAGTAATTCTTCCTGCTTCCATTGTGATACGGGCTTGCTCTCCTGAAAAGAAATACAAGGGAACCTATAATTTCACAATGCCATTCTTTCACGGAACTGTTTCACTACAGAATGAAACTAACTTTAGATAAAGGAACTGGTTTAAACGCGATTTCATTGTCTGCGTTCCTAACCATTTTCCTCTTCTGATGATTCCAAAGGAGTCTTCGTATGACCGCCTGCCTTTTACACCAGGCATAAGCTCTTCTTAAACCTCGGTTACTTGCGCGGACTCGCGTTTAGCAGGATAATAATGTACGTTCTCTGCTCATATAAACACAGCGGCACCCGTGCGTACACTGCTGTGTGCAGGGAAACACGCAGCAGCACGGGCTCAGTAGCACCGGCCACCCCAAGCCACCGCTCGCG